>KZ308158.1:954071-975936 GCA_000376725.2 Ladona fulva
ATAATCTAGGACGTAACCATTCAAATCCTGTTAAATTTTTACTTCAGTGTGAATCTTATAGCTCCGTGAAAGAGTAGAACCCTGAATAGTAGAATCAAAGACTTCCATTGATGTGTCCAAGCCAATATCCCATCTTGAAAATGCCCGAATTGATATTGTTGTTAAACATAGAAAACTTATAAAATATACTAAAAATACTATATCACACCACTACATATGTACCATAAACTATGTAATGAATTTAATAGCTCGAGAAAAAACTACTTCATAAATGCATCTAACTTTTACCAAGTAGATAAACCCTCAACATCCTTTTTTTTCGCTTCTCAGTGCTTTCAGCTTCTTCTGGAAAAACTCCCTAATGTGCTTTCCAACTTCTTAAATGAGTGCGTTCACACGCCAAAAGAAGGCGCCAATGGAGAACGCCCTAATCTGCTAAGAATGAGTCGAAAAACACATCCTTGTTCGGAGAGAGTACTATTTATTTTGAAGGCGAACACATTTCATCTATTCATGGCATTACCTCCGTTTCCGGTGTGTGAGAGGAATAATAAAATAAACGTGCGTTCATCTTCAGCAATCACAAGATGCTGCATGTACGAAATCGGATGAACTCAAACAGAAATAGAACCCTGAATTATAGCGTTATTAGTTTGCTGTGTTGGCCGCTATGCCACCGATGCAGTCGATATTCCTCATCTGTGACTGATTGAAATATGTGACGGATTGAAACAGTTGATTTTGATAGGAACATCGATCAGTTATTTCATCTAATTTAGAATTAATTCACTGCAAAATTATGAGCTAAATAATTACGTTCGCTCTTCATTGCTGCTAGCAAGCATTAGCGAGTATAATACGAGTAGTTTTTTTCTTCTTCTGGCATATAGTGTATGTTGACCAACATAGCACACTAGTAGTACGTTGCGTTACATAGATTAAAATTATCTCGCTGTTGGCAAGAGTTGATTCAAATTTTCTGGTGTATACGGACAAACAAAAACAGGAAGAAAAGTCATAATATTTATGTAAACAAAACCAGAAATACAAAAACTAACAGCACGACCGTGTTTTGATGCCTAGGATTATCACTAACAGTCGATGATGCCAGGTGATGACGACGATGCTAGGTGATGACGACGATGCTAGGTGACGACGACGATGCCAGGTGACGACGACGATGCTAGGCAATGAAACCCGACTAATTCTGTTAGTTGCTTTTCTGTTTCTGCAAAAAAAATCTTTCTAGTTATCTCCCTGTTTTTTTTCGTGGAGTACCGCCGTGTCAAAAGACCCGCACAATCAATATCAATTTGCCAAAATTTTAAATATTCTATCTTTTAGAATAGATTAGTCCAGGGGTGGTCAACCTTTTGTACCTCATGCTTCATTTATGTAATATTTATTTGAGATACGCCATAGAAACTACAATAATGCACCATAAGCTTAAGTAATAAGCTATACATGGTAAATTTCAGCGGTGGGTTATGTTATGAAGGCGTGATACATATAAATTTTGTAGGAAATTAATTGTAAATTTTCTCTGCGTTCAGTGCGCCAGCTATAATTTTGTGATGCGCCACTTTTGGCGGATGCGCCCTTTAATCCCTGGTTTAGTCTGATTACAACCATCACTGTCATGTTTTACAAGTAATTAAACATTAACAATATTAGATGGCTACGTTTATGATATATGCAATCATATACCTCATTATAGTTTTGTCATCAAGAATTACCAGTCCTATCTGTTAATATAGCAATAAAGAAAAATATCCCTTTCATCTTTCTGGCTCCTCAATGCAATTTATTCGTACAGCGTCAAATCCATTATTTACGTCCCTAACTCAACAATTTAAGACACTTCCTCTATCTGTCTGTAATTTTAATTTATAATTTTCATCCAGTTCGTCCATAGCATTTGAAAAATAAGACTTAATCGGAATACTAAAACATTTAAATGCGTTCGCTGTGATTTTTAGCAATTTTATACAACTTCTGTTATATTTTTAGAATTGAATATCACCAATGATGAAAAGAATTTTCATCATGAATAGCTACCACAAAGTTGAGGCCGAAGTAGTGGATTTTGAATACCACCAAGTTTCGCTTAAATGGTTTCTTTTAATTAAATATAAAAGGATTTTAGGTAATTTTTGAACATTTAATGTAAAAAGTAAGATAGTAGTCACGTCGTCAACCTTCCAAGAAAGGATTCATGAATATCCTTCCGAATAAAAAATTCTCCATGAAATAAAGACTCAGTAGGGAATAAGGGTTAAGTTTTTGAGAACTATCATTATTTCAATTATAAAGACATATAGGAATGATACTTCTAGAAGTATGATTTCTATTTGTCTTCAAGATGGAAAGCTACCACAAAGTCGAGGCCAAACTATTGAATTCTAATATTTCAATTAAAAAAAAACATTATTAACTATTTGTCTTTTTCATGTATTATTAATTACCAACATTTATTGCGTAATAATATTTATCGAATTAAAAGTTCTCAAAGTATATGTATATTCAATCATCAGGTGTTAAATTTTTAAGTTCTACGCCTTCTTTTAAAAGTTATAAACTTTGAACAAAAAAGAGAATCAGGAAAAGATAGTATCTTTTCTCAAACGGATCATTATTACTTATTCATAGTACCAGTTCACTTATTTTCAGGAACAGATATGAAGTCCGGCAAGACTATCGGATCGGGGTTCGAGTTCCGGTCTTGTAAGATATTTTTCATGTCTGTTTCTCCTTAGGGGTATTCCTTAGGCGTACAAAGCAACGCTGTCTTAATGCCTTTCTTTTGCAAGTCTACTCTACTACTAAAATAGTCTACTAAAATAGTCTGTTCTATCTCGTCAGAATGTACCGTATGTTTCTCAGATTCGCAATTGGAAGGGAAAAAAATTTTTAAGTGTTTATTTTACCAATCATCCTTAAGAATGCAACTTAGAATGTAATAACGAGATTTTAAGTGCGTCAGTTTAATAATTACAGTTCCCGAACGATTAATTGTGCATACTTGTTCAGAGCCAAGTCTCCTCATTACGTTATAATATGTTTATCGCCTTCCAATAGGAGAAAGAAGACGCATCGTTAGAGGGAGTGAAAAGTCGCTGAATGTGGCGACAGAATGGCTAAATTGGCAACCTTGATCGAGAGGGGAAGATTAGGGAGGTGCCAAGTGAAAGAGCGTGAGAGAAGTAATTGGAGGAATGGGTGCGCGGGACAGGGAAGACGAGGCCACGCGAGGGGGCTCCTGAGAAAGCGGCAGATGCGGCTGATGGGGGGCTTTGTTCCCTTGCGAAGGGGAAGTCTTCCTCAGCCGCCATCATGATCCCGCAACGCTCCCTTTTTTCCCTCACCAAATTGGAGTTTGTATCGCATTGGGGTATTTAAAGGTTCCCCACCCAGGTAGACCCTGAAGGACTTTCATGTTTTTTTGTGCTTTCGCCCCTCAATGCGGGAAAGATGAGATGGCGTTGGGTGGCTGAGAGAGAAATTCCTTCGGAAAAGGACTCCGATAAAACGTGAATCAACATTCATACCGAACATGCCGCCTATCGATGTGTGGCAGGGGGTGCACACAAAAAGGAATTCAACAATTTCTTGTTTATGTTGTTTTCTATTGCAATCGTGGATTGTTCACCATAAAGATGAGGTGTTAAACCACTTATCCTCACCAATATCTCCCATACTTCTGAATCGGACCGAGTAGAGGTCTTGTAATAGGTACAACGTCTTCTGCGTTGGTGCTCTCTCTGAATCTATTTAATGGCCGTAACCTAACTTTTTCTGAAGATTCACGACTTCCGTCGGAGAGCATTTTCTTAACGAAAGCAGTATTATAATAGGTTTTCATCACAAAACGTACCGCTCTTCGCTGCACTCTCTGGAATTCTCAGTTTCAGGTTTTAACCGCTGCATCTCACATATCTGCCGATTTTTCTCGGCTTTACTAAAGTGATTCGGCAGTGCTCAATCCTTTCATCACATCTGCCAGCAATAAGACGTATGGAACCGAATTATTTCAAGAGATTCATTTCCGAGTTTTCGGGACTGGAAACTTCAATTTAATTTATTTGTACAGTTTGCATAATTATCATATTAATTTATTTATTAAACGAGGATGTGAAAAGATGAAAGTCCTGCCGAATTATAATTGCGAGTGAGTACTTTCCGATAAATACTGCAAAATCACCGAAACAGAATCAGAAGTACGACTGAATTGCACATATAACTGAACTGAAAATTAACGTTTGGAAACGCTCTTGTGTGTGAATTACTGTAATTTGTGCGATAATGGACTATAGATTTACCAGGTGCACACTTTTTTGCTCTTAGTAATAGTAAGCTTTCTTGGAATTGATGAATAGATTTAGAGATAAAAAGGCGGCTGAAGATGGATGGATAGAGGAAGAGGTTAAAGAGAGGAGTTGTTGATGGAAAAAAAATGGCCGCATATGTCTGTTTTTGCGCTAATTCTTTTGTATTACACCGTTACTTGGAGCGTTAGACGACGAGAATAAGTAAAATGCTGCTCAGCCCATTAACACTGTGTATTTCTTGAGAGGATAAGCTCTCAGAAAGTAAATTAAACTGAAATTGCTAAAATTTTGTTGTTTATCATTCATATCGTACTTCGCTGAGTTTTATAAAGATATATCAATTATCAGTTCTAATATATATTTCTCTGATTTCTCTAGTCTGAATTTAGTGAAATTTGTGCACACGACAATTTTCCAGGTTTCCCTTTTCCATATCCACTACTGTCTTCATTTCTGCTGCCATTTAGCATAGGTGTAGAA
This sequence comes from Ladona fulva, assembly GCA_000376725.2. NCBI lineage: Eukaryota > Metazoa > Arthropoda > Insecta > Odonata > Libellulidae > Ladona > Ladona fulva. Next base: position 958,880 of record KZ308158.1, read on the forward strand.
TTAGACTACCACTTGCTTTCGTTCAAGAGATATGTTTATTCTGATAAATAAAGTGACTTGAGTGGAAAATTCCACAGAAACTACTGTATTTTCCAATTAATAACGCGCGCATTGTCAATACCAAATGATCCAGCTAGTGAAATAACGCCGACGCGGGTTATCCAGTAGGAAAAAAATTCAAATATAAAAAACTGAATTGAGACATGGAAGATGAGCAAATTAAACTATGAAAGAATTTAAAAATGAGTGCAGGAATTGTATTGCATAGCATTAATTTATAATCATAACATTCTGAGTATTAATTACTGAATCAGCATTTAGAAAGTCTGACATGAGTTAACATGTAGAAAGCCTGACAAGCTGCAACTGCAGCAACTAAATTCAGAACTAATTCAATGAGATTTTAGGTAATTTTCCACAAAGAATAAAAAAACTTGCAGTGTCAATATTAACATTATCCTTAACAAATAATTGAATTACAAATTTAATGTATAAAGCAATGCAATCCAATACTTATTTTCTTCTAAAAGCACCAGGTAATTGCACCACCTAACCATGTTATAAATCTACATTTTCAATTTCCCTCCGATTTCATTCTTCAGTTCTTTGCCTAATTTATCCTGGCAAAGTAATAAGTTAGATTGATATTTCCTAGCATTATCTTCCCTATACTTTATCTCATGAATACAATTGCTTCCAGTGTTGTACCAAAAATAAATTAAATAAAGATAGAAGAATTTGTACTTACATCAGAATATCATATCCAAGGCACATCCACAGCATCCATTATCAAATTTTGTAGAGGAATGACTTTTTCAACATTTTTAAAAGCTTTATTTAATCATCAACAGGAATTTTTATAGGAACAAATATAAACATTTCCACATGTATCTTACACATACAAGGAGTATTCACGATTACCAAGAATTTCTCTTAAGATTCCATTCTCTTACCTAAGCTAGATTAAATTATTATTTGGCCTATAAGGGTGTTCACTGTAAAAGAAATCCTATAATAAAACATGCAAGTACTGCTACAAAATAATCAAAACTAGTCATTACAAAATTGAAGATCGATAAAACTGTTTCAATGTCAAACAAGATAATTGCAGAATTTTTTTATTTATGCAGACTTTGGAAATTAGTGAATGTCAACATGAGCAGTAGCAATGATTCATCAACTCAAGTAAGTAATATTCAACTTATAGTAAGCATGAGCTCTATACTAGCACCTCTTCAAAAATGTCATCCTAAAGTAATGCTATAACATCTGGTGGTAAAGTAGTCCCTAACTTTGACATGTGCCATTTCAGTGAGAAGGGAAAGGAGCATTTTAAAAAGGAATGGAAATAGGAAGAAGATGAGAAAAATATTCCAAATCAGCCATTCAGATTTATTCCCTATGAGATTTTTCAAAAATGAATTGTGACAGGATACTTATTAGATGAAAAGGCAATTAACAACAAATGTAACATTCTCTGAGAACACATGTAAAAGGCTAGTAAACAGTATCGCATTAGAAAAACTAAGAAATCTTTCATAAATGACCAAAGAGAGGAAAAAACCAAAGGACAGACAGTAAAAGTAGCACCAATTAACCTAATAATGAAGAAAATACTCCAAATTACTATCAGGTCAGAAGATGCATCCACCAGATTATTATGATAACATAAAGCTCATTCTTACCACAGACATTAATGCAAAAAATTCTTAATGGGAGGGAACTATGAAAGCAGTATGAAAGAAACTGCTGGAATTGAAAGAAGTCTAGAAAACAAAAGTTCAGTCCATAGAGTACACAGTTACGTACAAAGTGAAGCAGCATACAGCACTTTGCATTGCTAGATATACTTAAGGAAAAGTCACAGCTATTGAAGACAAATGGTAACACTTTATTCTGGAATACAAGAAAAGGTTTCGAATCTAGAAATTACCTAGAGCATTCCTATAATTATGAGATGAATGTGGAAATTATCTAATGAAAATGAAATGGAATTGGGAAGGAAGACATTCTGAAACCACATTTGAAGCTGCAACAAGGGATTCAAATTTAGTGAATGAATCTTCCTAAGAGCTGTACAAACAAGGATGTTCAATTATTTTATTAATTACATAATCAAAAGGAATGGAGAAGAATTTCAGAAGATAAGCTTGAGTTTCAATGCATGAATGATTCTAAGATAACTGGAAAAAGTTTCCTAATACCAATTTGGATACAAATTCAATCAGCAAGCAAAACAATACTTTCCAAAGAAATTAATAGAATAAAAAGATGTCAACCTTTATTACCTATTTAATAAATGTTTTCAATGAATAATACCTCATCTTATCAAAGTTACTACAGCTATAGATTGCAAAGTTTTCCATGAAGAGAAGATCTGTAATCTAATCAAGAAGATAAGCTAAATTTAGGAGTATGACAATTAAATTGAATAAACATCATACATAGAGAAGGCAATAAATGAAGAAGTTGACTATAGGTTTATGAGACACCAGAAAAAACAAGCATGATGCAGTAAGCGCAAGGAAAAGGGATATTTCACAGACAAAAACAGAATTTGTCCTGTACAGAAGATAATATATTGTACAGTCACTTGCAAAAGTCTTTAGGCAAGCTCTATAGCTGCTCTAGTGGCCAAACAGTGCACTTAAAATTTCCTTTGGTACTACATGCTTTGCAGGTAGGAAGGTAAACGGTGGTAAGGGTATATGTTTTGGAACTTTAAGCAAGTGAGGGGAACAAAGGAACTGCTGCGGAATTTTAGGGAACCGGATTCAAATAAAGACATTGCCTAGCACCATTGGAATGGTTTCAAGGTGACTTTGGTCTGCGATTGAGATAGGTTCCACAGAAGGAAAAGCTTTTCTGCTTCATGCAGATGAGTAGCCTGGCAACGTTGAGCCGATTTCAAGGGACTTGGACCATACTACGTCAGGATATGAATGTGAGTGCTAATGGTGATATTTTTGTTTGTTAAGCTGCTTTCAAGATGAATATTTATCTCAAATTTAAAGAAATAATATTTTTGTGTCAACTTAACTTTCACTCTATTACATAAACAAATAAATGCTTCTCTATTAAAAACTGTCACGTAAGCATGGGAAATAGTAATATCAATCTAACAAAAACTATTTCATCATCTTCCCTTGGTTATATAAATCTAATTAAATAAAGTCATACACTCTATTATGAAAATGAATTTGCATTTAATTGTATAATTCTTAAAATTAGTAATTCTTTAATTTGTTTGTAGAGACTATACTGGATTAATTTAATAATTTGGCATTGTGATTGCCCTATTTCCTACCTATTAATAAGGGAGTCTCTGCAAATACAAATGCAGAAATGTAAGGAAAAGGGTAGACACTGAGTAGAGGGTGTTAAACTAGAAAAGAAGTTCTAGTAATTTGACAGAACTTGCCCACAGACTTGCAAGTGACTGTGTATGAAAGGCAATTTAGGAAAGATGAAGAGGTTGTATGACATTCTAAATAAGCCATAGATCTATCCACCATCTAGATCCATGCAATTAAGAGATTTGTTGAAAAATCATTCAAAGGAACAAATTGGATGAAAAGCAAATGGAACAAAATATGAAGTTTTTCTTGGGCAAACATTAAAAGGGAGTAGTATACAGCCTATTCCTAATGTGCATTACCAAATTAGAAACAACTTAACCGACACGTTTAATTCCAGGCAATCACTCAAACAAAAACTCCAGGAGAAAAATGAATGCAACATCAATGAAGCAAATAACAAAGAAAACACAAAATTATGGAAATACCAAGGACTACAGCCACTAGAAAATTATGAAAATAAGTCATGGATGACATATGAACTCCAGCCCAAACACAAGGCTTAGTATAAAAATTCTTACTAAGAGAGAAAACAAGACAGTTTAATGAAAACTTATGGAAATTAAGGAAGGCTTAAAAAGAGATGAGAGATCTTAACATAGAAGCTGAACATTTGAAGCTGCAGCAAATGATTCAAATCCAGGAAATGATCCTCAAAGAGCTGTACACCCATGACACATCAAGAGGAGAACGGACCATTGGTGGTAACATAAACGTTAAATAAAAGAGTACTCCAATACCACCAAAAAGCTTTTTGGTTGTATTGGAGTACTCCTTTACCTTTATCAAGAGGAAGTAAGAATTAGCAGACAATGAGCTTGAGATTCGATTTGTTCAAGACTCTTACAAGATAACTATCAGGAAATTGAGCAAAAAAGGAATACTATTCTCCTGAAGCTGGTTTTGATAAATATTGCTAAGACAATAATTGAAGCAAGCAAAGGATGAGTTGCATGAACACAAGAAATAATAAGTATGCCACAGACAGCAGGTGAATAAAGGATTTTTCTGACAAATAGACAATTTTGTCTATAGTAGATGACATGAGGCAATCACTTAAGATAAATCCAAATTGATGGTCACTGGAGAAAGGAAGATAACGAAGATACTAACTTTTGGCCACATTTGGAGCTGCAGCAAGGAATTCAAATTTAGGATATGTATCTTTAAAACAGATGCACAACCTAGGATGTTCCATTTATTAAAATCATTTTGATGCCAAAAGGAAGTAAGTTTCAGATGATCAGCTTCAGTTTAAAGACTTTTAAGATGTTTAGAATATCAAACAATAGAGAGAAAAATGTTAGAATTCTCCTGATAATGATGGGATTGATATGAAGAAATAAGGAATATATTTTACCCAAAGAAATTGTTGAGAAGAGAATCTAGAAGATTTCAGAGCCTTTTTTAACTAGAAAGCTTTTGACCTTTTTGCCAACTAAATTCCCCATATACTNAAGGATGAGTTGCATGAACACAAGAAATAATAAGTATGCCACAGACAGCAGGTGAATAAAGGATTTTTCTGACAAATAGACAATTTTGTCTGTATAGTAGATGACATGAGGCAATCACTTAAGATAAATCCAAATTGATGGTCACTGGAGAAAGGAAGATAACGAAGATACTAACTTTTGGCCACATTTGGAGCTGCAGCAAGGAATTCAAATTTAGGATATGTATCTTTAAAACAGATGCACAACCTAGGATGTTCCATTTATTAAAATCATTTTGATGCCAAAAGGAAGTAAGTTTCAGATGATCAGCTTCAGTTTAAAGACTTTTAAGATGTTTAGAATATCAAACAATAGAGAGAAAAATGTTAGAATTCTCCTGATAATGATGGGATCGATATGAAGAAATAAGGAATATATTTTACCCAAAGAAATTGTTGAGAAGAGAATCTAGAAGATTTCAGAGCCTTTTTTAACTAGAAAGCTTTTGACCTTTTTGCCAACTAAATTCCCCATATACTATCAGATTTCTGGCAATGACGACAGATGGAGGCTGTTCAGCTTTCTATGAAAGGATCACCAATCTAATTTGTTACATGAAAGGCTAAATTGAAGAACATGAACTAAAGGACTACTTGAACATCAGACATGCTGACAAAAAACTATCGTTTTTCCTCTCTGTAAGACAGCATTATGAAGTATATGCTTTAAACAAACTAAATGGATAGTTTGAAGCCAAAGCATAGAAGACAATATATATTAAAAAATGTAGATTTACAAGATTGGTTGTGCTTGCCAAAAAGCTCTGTTTTGGTAGCCAAATCACATTTATAATAGAGAGAAAAGTAGTATGTGGCAAAGCCCAAGGAAAGAGCATTCCATATGAAAGATATAGATTGTAGAAAAAACAGTGCATGGTTCAATTAAATCAATACACTATCCACATTATGGCTGTGTAAATAAGATATGTATATCCTATAACACCAACATTTAATACATGAAGGAGGAAAACATTGAAGGATGATTGATGTGAAATACTCAAACTGGTAGATCAACTGTTTCTCCTACTTAGGTATTCTTTTTGTGAATGAAAGGAGTACAGATGAGGCTTGAAAAAGAATAGGATTAACCAGAGAAGCCTTGTAAAAAATTGATTGAATCCTTGTTGTAGAGGGTTTTCTTCCAAAGGAATCAAACTATGACCTACTACTACAAAATATGAGGAATATTAAAAGACCAGCTATTAAGTTGTGGAGCATAAAATGGAGATAATATGTTAATAGGAAAACATCAGAAAGCTTTAGATAGTTAGGGTTTTAAATGAAGTAATTCCAGGTTAGCAGATGAATTCAGTGGGTCATATATCAACAGGAGAGAGATTGTTGAAGAAGGTAACTAAACTAGGATGAAATGTAGAGTACAGATGAGAAGACAAAGGCAAAAGATGCTAGATGATAGAAAGGGCAGTATAAGCTATAATGAAAGGACAGGATATTAAAGTCAATGAATAGGGAATGTTAAGGCACATGAACCTACCAAAAGGCAGAGCACTAACCATTTCAAAAAACGCATTTACAAGATTCAACACCTTGTCTGAATTACTTTTCTAACATACATACATTCAGTTTCGATAAAATATAGACACTTGGAGAATCAATATTAGTTTAATAATTTCACGAAAGAAACTAAGCTAGCCCATGAAATATATTTCCAAGCAAAAGTGTCACTTAGGAAATAATCAGAAAAATTTACTTACATAAGAGAACTTTAGTGCAGCTTTACAGCACCCTTCAGCAAAATGATGCATCAAGATTTTCACTGCTGTTTCAGTAAATGTTATTTAATTAGGAGCATATGAAACATTCATATTGAACCATTAGGCTCTGATAATTTGATTTTATGAGAATTAACATTCAAATCTTAGAGACATAACGAACTATAACCAAGGTCTCCCACTTTCTGATCACTTCTCTACCATTCCTCTTCAATTCATACTGTTAAAAGAGTGTGGGAGACCTGGGTTAGAGTCCCAGTCAAGTCACTTTATTAAATATTTATTCCTAGATGTTAAGGTGCACACCTCCGTTTTCTAAGTTTAACACCTTTTTCTTGAGACAAGGCAATATTTTTATACCCACAAATGAATATTCACTGTCTTAAGCTTCCAATTCTAAGGCAAATGTTACTAGGATTCCAAAACTTCTAATAACATTTGCCTATGCCTGATTTTACATTACTGGGTCTAGAATGTTATCTACCTTTGGTTATGCATCACTCCATCTGGTATTCTCTTAAAAATGTTGAATGAAGATTTCCATCCCAAACAACAGTTATCTCTGCATATGCTGACCTATAAGTAAAAATAGAAGAACTTTAACTGGTGTATGCCAAGTAAACAAGTTCACCCCATAAATTAATGAACCCATAACATAACATTTTGAACTTTAGCGTATTCCTATTAAATTTGAGAAAATTCATGAAGAAAATTGACCCTTTATCACAATATTTACTTTAAAGTTTCCATCAAACTAATGTTACAGATATTAACTTATACTTTACTAATTATAGCCCTTAATAGTGTGACTAACGGTAAAATAATGTAATACCCCTTATAAATTATGGAAAGTATTAAACCCACTTTTTTAATTTATAGGGATATTATGACTATTTTCATTTAAAGCTCATCTGTAACCTGCTGTGTAATAGGTAAGACATTGATAAGAATATAATCAACGTATCAAGATTTTTATCACATAAAGTAGCAAATTAACAATCTTAATTATATTATGTGGATTAGCTGTAACGAAAAAGCAACAAAATCAAAACAATACACAATCATGATATATTTAACCTAAATTTACCATTTCTTAAAACTAGCAAATGCACAAAATATGTTTAGAAACTAAATGGTCAACATTTGCTTAAACCCGAGTTTACATTACTGGGTCTAGAATATTATCTACCTTTGGTTATACATGGCATTCTCTTCTCGAAAATGTTGAATGAAAATACCATCCCAAACAGTAATCTCTGCATATGCTGACCTAAAAGTAAAAACAAAAGAACTTTAATTGATGTATGCCAAGTAAACAAGTTCACTCCATAAATTAATGAACCCAAAACAATTTTAAATGTTGATATATTCCTGATAGAAAAAGTTGAGAATAGTTTAAGAAAATTAACACTTAAGAACAATGATAAAGGATTGGAAGGTAACTGAGTAGGTTGTAAAACCTACGAAAATCCCAAAGGAATAACAAGTGTGAAAAATAGCGACACGACTGGGACTCGAACCCAGGTCTCCCACTTTCTGGGCAGGTATTCAGAATAAAGTTACCTTCCTTTCCTTTATCCTTGTGATTTCCTGGGGGAAAATAACCTCATAACACCGCTTTGTGAGCCGGCTGCCTCGGTGAGTACCTCGGACGGCAGGTTGTGCCACTATGTGGAGACTGCCAGTCTTGATCACAAAGCATTCCCTTAACAGTGTGAGAGAGACGCAGCACGGTAGTTCAGAATACCTGCCCGGAAAGTGGGAGACCTGGGTTCGAGTCCCAGTCGTGTCGCTATTTTTCACACTTGTTATTCCTTAAGAACAATATTTACCTAAACGTTTCCATCAAACTTGTAAATATAGTAATGTATACTATAGTAATTATAGCCCTTAATAGAGTGAATAAGAACAATCCATACAATCCAATTCAAACATCCATACCCTTACTAGAATTTAAACCTGAAACCTCCCCCACTATGCTAGTATACTACTATTTTGTATGTTTCCAGATTCTGAAAAAAGTAATTCCAGCCAACATTTACTGCAATCAGATGAAATTCACCTAATTACAGAAATGTAACAATTATATTAGCTTGACATGACTGTTACTAAACGGATATTCTAAATTAAAATTCTAGCATAAAACTTAAAGCATTATAAGTAAATTTAAATCTAACTTCAAATAAAGAACAGATTAAACAGCTGTCTCAAAATAAAACATTATGTAAAACCTGCAGAAAAAATAGCATTAAACATTTTTTTCACCTCTGAGAATTCCATCACTGATCACTTTGAACAGTACCTTACTATCAGTTAAACTACAATAACATAGAATAAAAGCAAAACCTAGTTAATGAAAGGCACAGATTTAAATTAGTCAAAGTTTTGGACAAATAAAAAATTAAATAATAATTAAACATTTAGAGTTCAATTGATCCACAAATCCACCATTGAAAACTATGCAGATATTCAAAATACTAAAACTAAAACTAAAAAAATAGTCACCTCCATAATTCTAGGAGAAATGACTAGATGAAATATCAGCAAGAACATAAAACAAAATTTAACAATAAGTTACAATCAATTACACTTACTTTAATACAAACCACTAAAACTAAGCAATTATCTTGATTCTTTACAACTATTTGTCTAGAACATTACATGAAACAAAGTCAAAAATCTTTAATTCAGATAAGATCATTGAATCACATTAAGTATCAAAAATATTTCAATGTTTATACAAAGGAAAACTTCAAATAGGTATATGGACAAGGCTGAAAGGAATAACAGAAAAAATCTCATTACCTGAAGAATTGAAAACCCAAAACATTACATGGCATTGCAAACTATTACCACATGATAAATTATGAAGGTATGTACATATAATCTTGTGCAACCAACATTTCCTAACCAATAACTACACAAATAATCCTATAGTAATCGGGAGGTATACTAAATTACCAAAACTATTTTATTAACCTAAAAATTGGAGGAAATCTCTTATTAAAAGAACAATCTAATATTCCTCTTTCAGGGATATTTCAACTATACTTTGTGAAAGTAATTGCTTCATATTAGAGTAAGGGTAGTCTTATCAGTCACCACATTAAAACCTTTTCCATAGCAATCCTCTATTAAACTAAAGAAACAGATCAACCAACCTAGAAAATAAACCATATACCATCTTTGATGATCGTAATACTAGTTAAAATTATTGTAAATCAGTCACCACATCTTTCAAAAAATACATCCCAGTGTTCAACATGCGGACAAAAAACTTATGTTCTAAACATGCATTCCAAAATAAAATAATCATGGAAATGTGCACATGAAGATTAATGAGACGAGAAATTTATACAGCATAATTTTCAAAATCTTACTCTTAAGTAACTTCCTTAAAAATTATTAACATCAGAAACTCCAACAACAATAATGCTAAACATACATTGAGAACTATAAGATCAACAACATAATAGAATATGAGACCAGTTTAAAATCACAACCTGTTCAAAGATACAGAAGAAAAGATAATACATGAGACAGGGCATAAACTTTCAAAGCAATGAGTCATTCCAATTCTTAAAACCACTAAGACAGCAATAATTATTCCAACAACTTCAAGGAACAACCAAAAAGAACCTAGGTTACAAAACCTAATAAATCACCTTCAATTCTCAATATCACTAAAACCAAACCACCATTAATCTAGAGAACCAAGAAACCAAAGTGTGTGAAGCAGGTTTATTACTTCACAAATAACACTTATTTTTCAATTTAGTATCAGTTTATTAACAATGGCTAAAGGAACAGTCTAGAGATATGAGGGTTAGGGATATGAGGGATATGAGAAAGAGGCTGTATGCAATCACTTGCTGGCTGATCACAGTTGACTAACAATGACATTGTTGTCACTGCAGCAATCTGAGTGGCAACAATGGAAAATGGCCAGGCTGACTTAACATTGCCTGGCATAATAATAATAATAATTAGAAGTCTGTATTGAAGGGCACGATTGAGACTTCCTATTCCCTTCATACATTTAATGACCAACTGCCTGGTGTAGTGCCTCTCCGTGTAGAAACAATGAAGAGGCAGCAGCCTCCACATATGGGATGTAGTATTACGTCTAGACCATAAGAATCTAAGAATAAAATACCAAATATTGAAATAGTTGTATTATTCTATTTATAATGGAATTCCACCATATCTTGCTAGATTCATTTTATACTAAATATTAACTCAAGAACAATATATCCTATGAAAACTGTTTAAGAAAACTCAATAACAGTTTTTACAGGATAAAATTAAAACCATTGCATTTCTAAGACCAAAATAAGCAAAGAACAGTCTAGAGAAAAACCATTTTAGCTGTCTTCTCTTTCTTCCTCTCTTAACATAAAGTTAAATAAAAGTATTAAATGGAGAATGATTTGTAATGACTTCCCAAGAAAGAGTAGCCAGAATTTCCTAATATTAGCAAGATTTATTTAACAGATCAGCTAATAACAAATTGTGAATGACATTGCATTATGTACTATGAAGAAAGCAAAAACTCAAGGAATCACAGCTCTTGCACTATAGGAGAAGTAGTAAAATCTTTTACCTCAACTCTGAGAACATTAGCATTAGCAACCCAATGGTTGCAACTTAGTCACACATTAGCTTGTACCATTAAATTTCTAACCACACACTGCTACACCATGTAGCACATTTATGGAAGAACACCAATTTACTTCCACTAGTTCTAGTGGATGCCTTTAAAATTACACAAAATTCTTAACCCTTTTTTCAAAAACACCAAAAAGATAAATTTGCAAATATATACATTCAAATGTAACATATTTAAACTTAAATGTAGTCACCAAGTATCAAAAATAGACATCACTCGCATAACAGCTGTGAATACCTGATCATTTTGTTACTATGACATATATTCCTACTTCTAATAAATTAATAAATATAAAAATCTTAACATTAAGAAACCTCAAAATATGTAATAGTCTATATTTATGTATAACAACTAAAATATGTTTCAATGAGCCTTAAATTGAGGGAAACTTCTGTATTACCATATAACAGGATATAAATATCACGTCAAAAATTTGAATGAGCCAGTCAAACCCTACCAATTTACATCAAACTACGAATGAGCACATTATCATAAATGGTAATAATGTTGACAAGCCAATTTGACAACTGATGCATCTGAAAGAAATTTGTAAGAATTTTAAGACAATTTGCAACAATGGATTGGGAAATCCATTACTAGCACTACCAGTACCACTACTTATAACAATACTATTTTAGACATTAAGATGGCAGAATGTTACCAAAAGTAAATATTAATTTACTCTTATTTATCTACCTATACTTAGAGACATAACAGTTCTGACTAGAATAGATAAATGGAAGAAAACCAATGCTTAAATAACTAGACAAATTAAAATAATTTCATCGGAACATTAATATGCACACCTACAAGAATAAATATTGTGCATGATTTGGAAATCACACTTTTATTTGTTACCAGATTTCAAACAAACGAGCATTTTGACTTATCTGCATTCAAATAACTGGGTAAATAAAGAGTTTAAATAGGTAAGCACATTGAAAGAGAAACATTAAAACAGCCTATAGAAGAATTACAAAAAATCCAAAAAATTTATTCTGAACACCTCTATATGGACTGTGAAAATAAGATTTTTCACTTAGGAATTTATTTATTGGCATGAGGAAAATCAAGAAAAATAATACTGGTCAACACTATTTTGACACAAATATTTTAGGAATTAAAATATAACATCAAAATAATTAGCTCAATACCATACTTCATATATGGCACTTATATACGAACACAAATTGCATCCAGTTGATCGAAAGATTCAAAAGCTGTACGAATGTAGAACTATTGCTTGGGTTACCAACATGTGAGTAATCAAAAGAATTGAAGAAATTCTTTAACAATAGTGTTTTAAATTAAATTACATAATAATTATGATAGAAAAAAAAGTTTGATAAACCTGTAAAATAAAAATAGGCCNAGCTTTAAAACTGTACAAAGTGAAGTTCAAAATAATTTTGAGCACAGACAACAAAATCGAGTGCTGAATATTTAAAAATGTAATTGATAGATGTCATGTTACAGCAACTTTAGTATCACATTCTTTGTTCTAAAAAGTAAATTTAATAAAATAAAATTAAGGCTACACCAATAAAAACTTTCAGGTTATCCACATATAGCCATCAAAATTTACATACGAGGGCTTCTATACTAGTTTAGTATAGAACTCTTGAGTCGACAATATGCCTATCCTAACTCCTAATCATATCAATCTGAAAGAAAATTGTCTGCAAAAAGGATTAAGAAATTATTAATTTATTCCCTGAAAATTAACGATTAAAAAGATTTTCTTACAAGCCTAACAAAACACAAGGACCACTTGATAAACCTGAAAGCATGACCTATTGCATTAACATATCACAAATTTAAGGTACATAAATTATATGTATATGTACATACATAAGTCATTCCAATGCCAATCATTCCTAATTGTGAGTAAATAATTGAAATTTCAGAGAAAGCTGAATGTTAACATAAGAATAGCCTCACAAATTAGAGTACTCAGAAGAATTCACAAGGGTTGGAATTATAACTAATTCGTGAAGAAGAAATAAAGACCATACCAACTCCCTGACATCAGTTTGCTCAATTTTATAAAAATATGAGCTATGTGTAACTAGAGTTATTCTCTAAGAGAAAGAACATGGGTAGAAATCTACAAAGTTACCTTAAATATGAGCTTTGGACAACTTTCCTCCAAAGGTGCAGCTCAGCATACAAAATTGACCTGCACCATTTGACTGCAAAGAAAGTGCCATTGAAACTGTAAATTTAAAATGGATCAGCAAAGTAGATAGATTTCCATTAAAAAAAATCACTCACTTTATCACTTCGACTTATACTATCGACTGTGGGAAGAGAAAGCTTAACTAGTAGAAAATAGGAGACACTGCATTATAATCTAGATTACAAAAACAATCTCATTTCTTCGAGTCGTCACATCTTCACTAATCTTCAAATTTACCACGAAAATAATACCCTAAATGAAGATTTCCTTGAAGTGGTTCACCTAAACTTTAAACTGACCTGGTGACTGAAAAGAAGCATGATAAACCATGAACGTCAATCACCCCTTGCTCAGTAGCTTGAGTTGGAATTATATTGTACTGTAGATAGTAAGCTTAGCTTAACTTGGACATACAATGAAATACATCATTAAAATTTCGAGAAAAACTCACATGGTATTGCATAATGACAGACTTCACCTCGATGTCACAGGAAATGAAGAGCGTGGCACTCTACCTGAAAGTCAAACGTCGCCGATGAGTTCCTGAAAAAGAATGACAATTGGCACGTGACTTCATGTATCCCGCTCATCGCACAGAATTACAAAAATGCCATCTATGAGGAAAGCGCATCAGAGTAAACAAGTGGCAGTCGAAATTTACAAATTTTATGGAGGAAAATTATAAAAAATAATATTTTTTCAGCAATTACATCAAGATTCACCACGTTCACTATTTTAAGAGGCTGACGCTTTATTTAATTATTAAAATTTTTCTTAAACACGATGCCTTTATGATATTCTACCTTTGACGACAAATCTTTTCAGTTCGTTTAATCTAACCCAATGGAAATGTTACGTAAATTAGGATATCGTAACGATTTTACAATGTACGTATATAATTTATTTATTGTACTTAATGAATCTTAATAAATTCTTGTCCAGGATATACAGCTTGAATTTTCACTTTCGCGGAAATGACGCGGACTAAAGAAATTCTCTTCAAATTGACAAGAGGTGATTCACTTACAGTTCTCGAAGAAAACCTTAAATTGTCATTAATCTTCAGCACCGGTCAGGTTCTGATGTAAAGATTACTTCTTTTCTTTCTGAGAGATTATGAACAGGTATCAAAACTCTCGAATGCAAAAATTCTACTGAAGGATCATTTCATGATTTTTGATAATATTTTTTGTAGTAGTATTGATCATAGATGAGGAAAAATAACACAATCAAGATAACTGAAGCATGACCTGTTGAGTAATGTTTTATATTTATTCCATTCACAATTCCTTGTCAAATTTCTTTCTGCGGGCGATTAATTGCAAAAGCAACTAAGAGAAAGAAAATTAATTACATCTTAGGCCTCAATTGATTGGTTGGACACCATGGGTTTCTATCTCTTCTGCTACACATCTAAACAATGTGTTAAAATGACAATATTTTATTCCCATTAAAGGAGTCTTCTATCATCAGGTTTTCAACAACAGTGAAGAAATCTGCCATTTCATACTAAAAGGCACCATGCTTTATAAGAATGGGAGAGCTTCACAAGTTATCCTATCTTACCCCAAGTTTAATTTCAATTTAGATTGATGTATAGCATTCACTTAACCCACAAATGGCCAGGGAGTGCAATTGCACTCCTGTCTTTTGTCAAAAGTGCCAGGCACACTGTTACGCTCTTGCAGTGTCACTATTAGATGCCAGTAGTTCACTGATTTTTGAGTTGGTACTTCAGAGCAGTTTACTTAAGATGCTGAATATAATAAAACCAAATGTAATAAAGAATCCTCAAGTTTTTGAGTCTGTAACTTCATTTATTTGTGAAGTAAAATTTTTTTTCACCTACTGCAAAATCAGCACAGATGCCTTGGCAATTTTTGCATAGTTTCTGGTAAATTGGTTCGCACTCAAAGGGATGAAGTCAAAATAACTACGTAAGCTATACATAAGTGATGCTTTTTGATAAATTATTTAGATTTTTGTAGGTCTGAGTGAAGTCTTACAGGTAAATATTTGTTTCTTTCCTAGTTTCATAAAAAAATATGAGCATAAAGTGTACTACAAGGAAAATAACTGCAATTGTATTTTAGTTTATATTCATTGGTATATGCACATAACCAAGGGAATTTTCCAAACAATACTTTATTACATATGATTTCTTCTATCAAAGGATTGTCAAACCAGACATCAGCTGCAACCTTACAAAAATTCAAAATAGTTATTTTACCATAGCAAAAGCTAAGCCAGGACCAAAAGATCCCTCAACTAGAACCTAGGTTAATAATTTACTTCATTCTCATTTTTAGTCTACATTTACGCTAGAGAACTGTATTTTAAAACCTGAAAGAATCTTTGCAGTGGACCCAGCTTTAAAACTGTACAAAGTGAAGTTCAAAATAATTTTGAGCACAGACAACAAAATCGAGTGCTGAATATTTAAAAATGTAATTGATAGATGTCATGTTACAGCAACTTTAGTATCACATTCTTTGTTCTAAAAAGTAAATTTAATAAAATAAAATTAAGGCTACACCAATAAAAACTTTCAGGTACTGTCAGAATTAATCTCTCAAAAGGATTTTAATCTCCTGTGGTCAATACAAAACCCAGTTCTAAACTGGTTAAATGCAGGCTGAAAGATCAAAACTCAAACTGAAATTCTACGTTTTGAATGAACTGGAGTGAAAATTAAAACAATTTTATGGCTTGGTATCCTATTTTAATGGCAAGGAGGAAAATCTGGCCAATGCAAGACATTTTTAACCTCTTTTCCACACAAGATTATTTTGGAAGAAATATTTATTGATATATCGTCTCTAATTTGAGCAACGAAAATGCAGAGGATTAACCTGACAACAAAACACGAAAAACAACATTGCAAAATCCAACTGGATGGCTCAAACACTCATATAACCGAGTCAAGAAAAACAACAGCTAGCTAGCTAGCAACTAAAAACAAATCAAGCACCATCACTACCCTCAAAACTCCCAATTACCACTCCCAACACGCTCCAATAGATTCCGTCAAGTGAAAAGGACAACTTATCTTTTAGGAGCAATCTATGTGGAAGTTGATAATAATCAAGACACTTAAGACAATTTCTCAGCCATGAAATTTTACTAACAGAAGAATGATCTCCTCAGTTATATAATATATATATAAAGTTGTACATATCATCACATCACGAGTGTGAACATTGTCGATAATCGTGTCTGCTCTTGCTTCTTCCAGTATCTCCCTTACTTCGGTCAAATGACTAAATTCCCAGATTGTTTAAAGCCAGGCAGAGAACAGTAGGATATGGTTTTCCTCTTCCTTGGCTATCAAATAAATAAGCTTTTTTTGTAACGATAACCTTTCACAGTCCTCCTTTAGATATAGTTCTTCATGCGAGAAGATGCTTACGCGCACTCTCCTGAAGTCCGCACAAATATATCAATGGAGTTGCACAGAGTTGGGTTGCCAAGGATAAGAGATCTGACACAGTCTTGCAGAACTCCCACTCCCTCAAAAAAGTAACTCTCAAAGGAGAGGAAATAACTCGAATGATAATTAGTCCTATTTTCCTTGGTAACTGAACAGTTAGTTAAAATGGAACTTGAAATGGAATGGACTCCCTCC
>KZ308158.1:986438-1037758 GCA_000376725.2 Ladona fulva
AACCAAGGATCTCTACAACAAGAAATCAATATCAACCAATGCTAAACTTGGAAATTATACAACAGTAATTTGCCCAGAAGCACTATGTGCTGCAGAATGTCTTTCTCTGAGAAAGAAAATGATGACAGAAGAACTAGAAATCACTGAAAGAAAAATGTTACGAAAAATGCTCTGGCCAGTTAAAAAAAAGAGGAACAAACAAAACACCAAAAAATGCCACAATAGCACCTCTACATATGTATTGAGAAAATTGCACAATTAGAAAAAGAAGAATTGTATTCTATGGACACCTTCGAAGAATGAATTCCAACAGATTCACAGGGAGACTCTTCAACTACCTCCAAAAATTGAAAAAGACCAATATGTGGGTTAAAGAAAGTGAGAAGGATATTCAAGAAATAGGAATTACACAGGAAGACATTAAAGAACATTTGACATTTCAGTTTTCAAGAAAAACCCAAATTGATGACTGATGTGGTATGGACTGAGGAAAAGAAAGAGGAACATTGGGCACGAATGAGAAAGATTTGAAAGAAATGGTTGAAATATATGTAGTCCATAGTGGCTTACACGATTTTCTAATAGTAATAATAAATACATGTATGAAAATCATTTACATGAGAGCTAAATTAGGTTATTGAGATGGGTTATTATAAATAAACAAAAGTTCAATTATGGAAGTTTGGTAACACAAAGTGGGTCATGGGTAAAAAATTGTTGGCAGACACTGGTCTACGATTTACGCTCTCAGAAATATAATCCACATGCTCCTTGTTAAGACAACTTTTAAATAAACCACCGCATTTATCATTATAATATAATTTTGATCATTCCCTTTTAAATAGCCCAAGTTTTATTGAAATTTAAAATGAAACCAAAGTGAAATTTAATTATGGTAAAAAAGTGAAAAGTTTTGAAAGGGATATTGTATTCAATATTAAGAACAAAATATAAAAAGGTTCCCACTTACTCTAATTGGCAAAAGAAAGCAAAACATAACAGCACAATAAAAACGTCACAAATAAAATTAGTTTTCTTTTACTATCAATTTATTATGGAGAATTTCAACAGGTATCAACTTTTCATCAATTGCAGGGTTAATGGATTAAGGGCATAATATCACTCACCTGTAGGCCTTGGTTATTTCTTTTTTGGACGCACTTCTAGTCACTCCCAATATTTTGTAGTAATCCCTTCGCTCTGACTGCTTTTGTAGCTTCTGAGCCTTTTGAAGTCCTTCCTTAGCTCTGTGATAATTTGAATCAATTTCTAAAGCCTGCTGATAGTCACGGATAGCTGAAAAGGATGAACAATTGAGGTGACGAAAATATTAAAAAATCCTAATTTAATCAGTCTTTCATTGGGTTGTGGAGTCAATATAATAATATAAATCAATTTTATACTAAGTATGAGTTGGAAAAAATGCACTGACTCCCAGTTCCTTTTACAGATTTAAGGGTATCAATACAAAGAAGTCCTAATTGAAAGTGATCTTTTTCTCAAAGCAAGTTTCCCACAGATTTGATACTATGTATGTAGTACTATTTAGTATATCGTCATGTCATTCAGATTGCTTGCTGAAATAGCTGTAATTTTTAAAATTTAATTTTATGTATATCATAAAGGAATTGTCCTGTTTTATAATTAATAATCCTAATAGAGTCAATGCTCTTAAAATAAGTTACCCTGTCACCTTTTATAATCAGGCAACGATAACAGAATATTGGAGAAGTCTGGGTCTGAATTGGACTTGACTATTGAAAATGAGGAGTCTAATTTGGAGTTAGAGCCTGGATGACCCAACACCACAACCTTGCTTTTATTACAGAAAATAGACATGATTCACATTCAAAATGCTATAAAAGGTCATGCAAGGTCAATATTTTTACCATTCATTGGTATCCTTGTGAAACATCATAGATCAGTACAAAAAGTCAGGAGCAAAACATGAATTGGGCTGAATTATTTAGATGTGCGTGTAAATTAAGCTTAATTTACAGATGCATAGTTTTTGCAATACTTAAGTAAAAGCAATAATATTTTTTTCTGATGATATAGAATAAACCCTGTTTTGATTCCATCACAGATCACTTTAATTAGAATGATCCACATGGTTTTATTATTTTTAAACTTTTAGGTAACTAAAATATTGTACTTTTAAAAAATTCTTAATTCTTTGAAATGATCAAATTCATGTCATCTACATAAAAATTTTGTATTAAATATTACAAACACTCACCATCATCATACATTTCTCCAGCCAAGTACGCTTCCGCACGATCACAGTACAGATCAGGTGTCTGACGTAATGCTAATGCCTCTCCACAAAACTCTAAGCTTGCGCTTATCTGCCCTTCATTGTGAAGACATCTGCAGAGATGTGACTTGGCTTCAAAGACTACTGCTTCAACTTTAGACTCCACTTTGAGTGCCTAATAACACAGATTTTTGCCAAATGTTATCATCTGAAATTAAGTCATCTCACAAACGACAATGAATGAAATATCTTCGACAAACAAGAATAGGTACAAACATCCGAGCAATTACTATAAAGAAAGCACTGCAATTGATATTAAAGAGATGTAAGCATAAAATGAGCTAATAAACGTACCTTTGTAAATGCATTTGTTACAGACACTCAAGACAAATAATACCTCTATATTTCCAAGAATAAATATATTGCCACCAGAATGATAAATTAAGCTATGGTCATTTTCCATTTGAAAAATAAAAATAATACATAAACTGTTTACAACAAAAAATAATACATTTCATAAAATATTGCTATGACAAATCAGCAAGCATAACTCAGATGCTTCAGGATACGAATCTTTTGAAGATAGAAGATTTAAGCAAAGGTTAATTTTTGTTAAGAAATTCAGAGAAAGTGTGTTCGCAGGAGATGCAGCTGACAACATGCATCCTCTCTAACACACAGGCCATTCTGATACTGTGAGAAAAATCAGGGAAATAGATGCTAGAGTTGGTTGCTTCAAGAATTAATTTCTTCATGATCATGAATGACATGCAAAAGTAATCTATTGAAAAAGTAGAGATATGATGCAAGCACCCCATACCATATACCAAAAGGCAGCTTGCAGGGTACATATGCAGATGATAAATTACACCAGCTGATGTTTGGGCTTGGGACAAAAGAAATTTCCAACTACTTTTCCATAAAAAATCCAAAAGAAAATAACTTGATATATTTCTCCAAAAGAGGGTCAAAACTAAAGATGTAAAATCACAAACAAGCCGCCAAATGTTGGTAACTTAGATTCAACCAATTAGAGAAAAATATTAAGACGTGGAATTTTTTAATAGGAATTAGGACAATAGAAAGTTTGCACAAATAAAAGGAAATTTTAGGACATTGTGCAATAAAGATGGAAGGTACACAATACTCACAGTCAGTTAAATGGAAAAAGAACATGAAGAACCATCAAAGAATGTAGTATTGTTTATGAACTTGCTGAGCAAGGTAAAATGCTCTGGCAAAAACAATGTGATAGACATACTTTTAGCAGGTGAAATAACATGTTACAAAAGAGTTCCATTAATTAAGGCATTGCAGCAACATACCTTCTTTGCATTGTCTACACATTCCTTATAAGATTTGTTTGATTCAGCATCTCGCATATCCTGCAAATTCTTGGCCAACTTCTTGACAGTTTTATATAGGGCAAAACATTCTTTGTGATCTGGGTCTAACTTTAAACATTCCCGAACTTCTCTGAAATTGAATAGAAAGAATCTTACTAGCGCCCAAGTTATATTGAAATTTAAAATGAAACCAAAGTGAAATTTAATTATGGTAAAAAAGTGAAAAGTTTTGAAAGGAATATTGTATTCAATATTAAGAACAAAATATAAAAAGGTTCCCACTTACTCTAATTGGCAAAAGAAAGCAAAACATAACAGCACAATAAAAACGTCACAAATAAAATTAGTTTTCTTTTACTATCAATTTATTATGGAGAATTTCAACAGGTATCAACTTTTCATCAATTGCAGGGTTAATGGATTAAGGGCATAATATCACTCACCTGTAGGCCTTGGTTATTTCTTTTTTGGACGCACTTCTAGTCACTCCCAATATTTTGTAGTAATCCCTTCGCTCGGACTGTTTTNAGAGCATTTCTCTGCCCATTTCTAAGTGTTTATTTACATCAGCTTGTGAAGTGCTATAAGTTTCTACAAAATAGGAACCGAAGAAGTAATCAGGATAAGGCAAATCAAATTATTATTAGAGAAATTCTAAAATATAGAAGAACAGCTCTTGTTACTAGTAGGAGGTACTTACTTTCGAACATAAATTGTAAACAAAATATAAATAACCACATCCATGTTCGCCATGGATTACATCGGCAAGAATCGTGGCCCATTACTCTACTTTCAATGTCTTTCATAATGCACAACAGCTAGCACTTCAATAACCAAGAAACAGCTTAGCCACGATAACATTCTATTACGACAAACCTCCGAACTCTGACGGGGGCACTTCATAACATTCGTGGTCCATGCTGATTGGTAGAAATCAGAACAAAATGAATACCGATAATACAAAATCTCTAAATATTGTTGGCGCGTTCATGTATAAATTTTAACTATTTAAATGCTATTTATAAGTTAATGATTAATTTTATATACTATTAGTGTACCAGTAAATGTAAGGATACTAGTGAATTGTTCAAGTTTGTTGCTAAATGAACATGGTTTTTGTAGTGGTTTAAGATTATTTTGTAAATAAAGAATTTGTGTAGTATGAAAACTAATATAGTTAATGTAGGAGGTGGTTAAATATGTATAAGTAGATCTTTGTAACACTGTTTTTGTTAGCTGTACATTGCTGTTTAAGTTAGCGTTGCCATCTGACTTTGCATCTAACTGCAGTGGTATTGTTTAATAAATAAATACAAATACACACAAAACAATTATCATCCTCTTGAGGATGCTTGCTAATGGTCTAGTTTTTTTCCCAGATATATCTGTCAATTTTCTCCAACAATTCCTTGCTTTGCCCACACAACATTCAACTAACTCTTCCTTATTCTTGCTTTCATTTACCATTTTTCACATAACATGATCCTCTCATTTTTGTACACCCAAACCAATTTGACACATCCGTTCACACCGATCATACAGACTGTTCTTCAATCAGCAATAATTTGTTCACTACCACCTACTCACTGATTGCTGATACTGACCCACATTAAACCCTCCTAAAATCAATTCAAACAATTTTTAATTTTTTGTATGCCTCTTCAATACAGGTCTCTCATTCATCACAAGGTAAACTAGAGAATTTAATACCATGGAAACAGGTGCACACCTGGGATTTAAGCTTGGGGGCCTCAACCAGCAGCAAAGCTACACTTTCGGACATATCCATCAATTTTCTCCAACAATTCCTTACTTTGCTCACACAACATTCAATGCCCCAGAGTTTGATGCACCACTCAAACAAAATAATTTACGAACTTAACTATACATGGTTAAACAAAATGCCAGTGTATGTGCGAAATTCCTTAAAAATAGATGATAAGTCATATAGATAAAATAGATAAGTCATACACCAATTTTGTTGTAAGCTAATCTAGCATAACTTTTTGTTGTGAGCTAATTTTGCATAATTCAACAACTTCTTTGAGAATTAAAAAAATATGCATTCTTGCTAATAATGTTGCTTCTATGTTGAAACTAATGATGTCTCCTTATCTTGAAATTTTCTTTAAAAACTCTTTTTTAAGAATTAGCTACTAATTTGTGTGGAATTTGCCTGCCATTATATTTTTAATGTAATGTAATTTAGGGTATTTTGGATGATTGAAATAAGAAAATCTATAAAGAAAAATAGACATTTGCTTAGTGTTAATACATTAGGTCAATAAATCCTCTCCAGAATTAGGTTCTTAAGAATTACCAGTAGAACCTTGTGAGGTAAAGCCTATCACCCCCCCCGGGTGCGTGCCTGCATGAAAATGATGGTCAACTTACTTGAGTGAAGATTCTGCATCACCTAGTTTGTACAATAGGGTTGCTAGTTTAAGAAGACCAGCAGTATTGTCAGAGCGCAAACGTGTAGCTGCCCTCACATCGTTGACTGCCTGAGACATCTCGTCTAAATTGGTGTAGCAATCAGCTCGTAGTTCTCTAAGAGATGGATCCCATGAACATACCTGAATAAAGAAAACACTTTAGTTAAGTAGCGCAGTCATAAATATTCTGAAAGAGATCACTGATAGAGGTCATAGGCCCTATGAATGATTTTTGGCACTCTAATGCACAGGGGGGGATTATCTTTTAAGGCATGATTTGCATAAATGTGGACACAAGACAAGGTCAAAATAGGGCAATGCCATTTAAGAACAACCCAAACCCCTGTCAAGAAACTTTTGCAGAGTTGACTCTTCCAAAACAGAAATTATCCACCATTTAAATGCTGTAAACCTTCTTGGGACCAACCCTGCAATGTCTGCAGAAAACCTGCACTATGCTATATTTTGTACGTCTGCCACCGAATCTTACTCTGATATGCGAATTTATGAACAGAGTAAACGAATTAAAATGAAAATAAAAAGAAATCAAATTATTATACTTATATTATCACTTTCTAGTTTGTGTTTTAAATGTTGTCCGAATTACGTTATGAATCACTCTTACCTCAATTACTGAGTTTAGATATTGCACGGAAGCATAGTATTCACCAGCAGAGTACATTGACTTCGCGTGGAGTATCTCATTCTTTAATGGATTAATTCTGGCCACTCCATGATATGCCTCTTCATTGTCTGGATCGCTTAATAACTGAGAACGATAATTATAACAAAATTATAAGAAAAATTATTGACGAATGTTGAAAATTTGGAAATGGTTTTATCTCACATAAACTAAACACTATTTCGAATGCTTACCACTCTTTCGTATTCATTCTGTGCCTCGTCCAAATTCCCCTGTTTCAGCAAAACATTGGCCCTCTGTAACCTAGCCTGTAAAAAATAATTAAATATAGAGTAAATCATTCACCTCCGAAATCGCTGCTCACTGCTTCCACTAAATACTCATAAGCGGTACTCACTGAAATAAAATCTGGTTTTAGGTCCAAAACCTTATCCAAATCTGAAAGAGCTACCTTGGACTTTCCTAAAGCTAAATAGACTGTTGCTCTCTTGAAGTAAGTCAAGTAATTGCTAGGATCTCCCTCTGAAATGTAAATAGTTATCGAAATTTAGCAATGAATTTGGCACAGATCTCTGATTTCATCAAAATCTCAGTTAAAACTCACCAACAGCGGCATGATAATGAGATAATGCATCTTGCAATTGGCCCCGGGAGAGCATTTCTCTGCCCATTTCTAAGTGTTTATTTACATCAGCTTGTGAAGTGCTATAAGTTTCTACAAAATAGGAACCGAAGAAGTAATCAGGATAAGGCAAATCAAATTATTATTAGAGAAATTCTAAAATATAGAAGAACAGCTCTTGTTACTAGTAGGAGGTACTTACTTTCGAACATAAATTGTAAACAAAATATAAATAACCACATCCATGTTCGCCATGGATTACATCGGCAAGAATCGTGGCCCATTACTCTACTTTCAATGTCTTTCATAATGCACAACAGCTAGCACTTCAATAACCAAGAAACAGCTTAGCCACGATAACATTCTATTACGACAAACCTCCGAACTCTGACGGGGGCACTTCATAACATTCGTGGTCCATGCTGATTGGTAGAAATCAGAACAAAATGAATACCGATAATACAAAATCTCTAAATATTGTTGGCGCACGTCAGTACGGGATAAGCGTGAACCGGTTTGTTGATAAATTGCAAATAACAAACTTCTCTTGCATTCTTATTGTTTACTTTCATAGATAGAACCAAGGCTAACTGCTGTGGATCAGCTTTTGTGTTAAATTTAAAAAACAATGTTAAACTCTCTATATAATGTGAATAATTCCTATTCTTGTTATTTTATACATTTATGAAACCTGTGATAAGTAGTATGAAACTTGGCAGTTTTGGAGGAAATATATACATGTGTCCCACATTTTTCATGATAACTTGACTTGGTAAATATT
This sequence comes from Ladona fulva, assembly GCA_000376725.2. Lineage (NCBI taxonomy): Eukaryota > Metazoa > Arthropoda > Insecta > Odonata > Libellulidae > Ladona > Ladona fulva. The sequence goes on from KZ308158.1 coordinate 994,523, forward strand.
TCGCTTCGCAATATTATCCCTTGGCTTGTATTTGTAACAATCGAAAGAATCTAGTCGTACGAGACTACAGTTTACAGTCGAACAACTGAGTTTTGCTAATTAAAGGCAATGACCAACAGCAACAAAAGCCACGTCAAGTCAAAGAGTATGAAAATTACCTCATTTTTGTGTGCGAATAATGCATGATCTATAACTTTGTAGTGGGTAGTCGTAGTTGATCTATCTTATTAACTCCTATCGTCCTATATCCATCCTTAACTCTTGTGACAAGGTATAGAAAAAATATTTATCCACAAGGTAAAAGCAAATATATAAAAAGTATCGCTTCTAGGGTGATGATATTTCATATCTTAAATGCGCATTCCTTGCTCTTAATAACGGTGTAAGAATGGGAAACGTACAGTCGTATGTGTGAGAGCTATGATTTTTTTCGTTGGTGGACCCCTTCGCAATATTTACCCACAACAGTTTTAAGTGTTTACTTCACGAGGCTTTTGTAAAATATTTTTTCTAAATCTTGCCGAAAGAGTTGATGGATACAGAACGATAGGAGTTAATGCCATGGATGTTACCCCTTTTTCTTATAGATAGGTAAGACATTGAAAGTTGTGAAACTGATAACAATCTTCAAGGGTTTGAAGTTAAAACAAGTTGGCGAAAAAACTTACACATTGCAGATACACAGTATGTATATACTTTCAATAACCAATTTGGTGAGGAAATCCAACTGAGATGATGATGACACAAATCACGTATTTTGGCTGAATAGATTTTATTTGAAACTCGATTTTACAGATTAAAATGCATTTTGGACCATTAAAAACGATACTAATGTTCTTTTGTGCAAAATATTGGACGTTTTTCTGTTTAAAACCATCCAAGCAGGCCGCCAGCAAACTTGATAGTTGCTCCGAGCAACATGAAAGTGCCAATATATCCAAAGGATCCCTGCATCCTCTTCTTTGGATCTGAAAGTTAATTTATATCAGTGTCATGAAATTAAAAAAACAACCAGTGAAAGCAGAACTTGCAAATAATCTAGTATATTTACCTAATTAAAACTTCTTATCAGTACTTGTAATAGTTATTTACATTTAAATAAGAACATTCCTCAAGTTAGATGTCATATTCAAATTTTCAATGAAATACATGCTTCACATATTTTACAATACTGTCCGAGCATTCCTCGTAACCATGCAGTTAGAATCATGAACCAGTGAGTTCATTCTAGAATGATACATTCCAATTGTTTCCCAGTGACTCTATTACTATGACTACCATTACTAGGATTACTAACTCAAATATTCAGTGTCTTGCAAACAGAAACACACCCACATTTAAATTTAGATGAGTCAGTGGCAGTGAACTTCCAATCTAACATTTTTTTACTGTACCAAGGGAAGTAAACTGAAATAATAATATATGTGGAAATTAAAGAAATAAGAAATAGTCTAAAAGGAATCTACAATGTTTTCTTATTGCAAAATGTTGGCACTCTTTCCCCGAACAATTTCTGTCGACTTATCTCCTCCATGTATTCCTTTGAGAGTTGACTTCAAGAATGACTTGGGTCACCTAAGTGTTTCAAAACTGCTGTGTTTGAAAACTTCAAAATTTTGTCGCAATTTCATAAAAAGCGATAATTCACAATAAAAATTAGGCTCTTCATGGGATATTCTTTCCTGTCTCGAGTCTGTAGGTCAGTAAATAATTTAATTTTCAGAAAGAAAATGATGCTGCATGCCAAAAGACCAATTTTTGAGTATATTCTTGTGAGAAAATGTCTAGCAGCTTGAAGTTGAACCCAGCGGTGAATAAACTAATGTTTAGCAAATTCATGACAAGTAATAATTTGCAGAGTTTGAAAACTGCGAAACTTCTGATCTGTTTATAAATCAAGGGTTGCATGAAAACCTAACATAGAAATTTGACAAAAATTGTTGCATTTTTGGGCTTACTTTTTTATACTATGTAGTAGATTTGCTGAAAGCATTTGTGGATATAATTTTAGATAGGGACTAGAAATTCAATACTTAAGACGCAGAAAATGTTACCAGGGAAGAATGTCAGAAGCTAGAAAATATGGAGCTCAAGCTGAAGCCCCAAAATCTCAATGTAAGATGAAGAAAGAATTAGAAACTAAAGTGTTATATAAAAAATTTCTTGTAAGCATAATTTAAAACAAAATCTGGAAAATGATAAACGTGAATTACTGTAATGATTGGACTACTGCATTTCAAACTCAGATGAATCAAAGCTACGTTAAAATTAGTCAAAGCAAACTAGCAAAACTTAATTTTCAAATTTGAATCTTTCATATTTTTCAAAACCTATCCTCATAAAAAGGATATTATTTAATTTTTATTATGGGGATACATTTTGCATTTAACTTTTCAAATGCACACTAATTTACAATGTTATATTTAAAATAATTGTCCTTATTCTATTATACTTGTACTCTAGCAAGTAAAATATACTAACCACCAGTTGAATAGCCAACAGCATATGCTATTCTTCCCAAACACCAAATAGCTCCTCCAGCAGCACACAAGCGTGGCATCTCAAGACCTCCAATTAGGAGCATATAAAGGAACTGAGGATAATTCTCCAATCTAGAAATAAACAAATGGAAAGTTAAGTTATTAAATACTCATTTCAATAAAAAAGAATCCAATTTTCTGCTACATCAGAACATAAAATGTAATAGTAGTACTAATTTATAAAGTGCTTCTGACGGGGGCACTTCATAACATTCGTGGTTCATGCTGATTGGTAGAAATCAGAACAAAATGAATACCGATAATACAAAATCTCTAAATATTGTTGGCGCACGTCAGTACGGGATAAGCGTGAACCGGTTTGTTGATAAATTGCAAATAACAAACTTCTCTTGCATTCTTATTGTTTACTTTCATAGATAGAACCAAGGCTAACTGCTGTGGATCAGCTTTTGTGTTAAATTTAAAAAACAATGTTAAACTCTCTATATAATGTGAATAATTCCTATTCTTGTTATTTTATACATTTATGAAACCTGTGATAAGTAGTATGAAACTTGGCAGTTTTGGAGGAAATATATACATGTGTCCCACATTTTTCATGATAACTTGACTTGGTAAATATTTCGCTTCGCAATATTATCCCTTGGCTTGTATTTGTAACAATCGAAAGAATCTAGTCGTACGAGACTACAGTTTACAGTCGAACAACTGAGTTTTGCTAATTAAAGGCAATGACCAACAGCAACAAAAGCCACGTCAAGTCAAAGAGTATGAAAATTACCTCATTTTTGTGTGCGAATAATGCATGATCTATAACTTTGTAGTGGGTAGTNCCTGAAATTGTCTACCCTCCACCTCTTCTCTCTATGATTTCGATATGAACAATATCCTTTTAGCAACATAAATTTGTTATTGTAAATTTCTATGGTTATTTGCAGTCTCTCTTTCCTAAGTATCATTCAAATTAATCATCTATGCCGATTTCCTCTCTTCGTTATTTATCTCGGAAACAACACTCATTTATCTCGGGATGCGTATTCCTAGCGTATCAAAGACTTTAATTTATACATAAACAATACTTTTGTCATATTTTTATGTCCGGATAACTGTTTTCCTCCCCTATTTCACGCTCCGATTCCAGTAAGGCATACTTCTAATTATTGTTTAACAAAAGGTTAAATACTAACAAAACTATTGCATTCTATCCAGCAACAAAAATAACAATTAATTATGAGAAATCTCAGCCTTGCCCAACAACCAATTCATCGCGTGTCGTTACTAAATCATCGTAGCCGCCTCGGACCAAATTGTCGTGGGACCAAAGTTGCTGCGATTCGGTTTCGATTCGAAATCGGCTGCGATTTACTTTATGAATTATATTTTCATTAGCTCATGTCTGAGAGTTGATAGGGGTCACCCCTTTGCTACAGTTTCAACAATTTCATTTTATGCATAAATATCTGATTAAACATCACCTGACTATCATCTAATATACAATATAACTACTTCCAAAAGATTAATAGTATCCTTACGTGTTTTGATGAGCTCTCTGAATGCAGTTGAATGTGTCATTATCAGTGCTGTACATTGTGGGATAGGGAATCTTGTACTTCTTTCGTGCAGCTCCAACCTTAAAAATTATGATTCTCAGATAAACATTTTGGATAATAATAAGATTATTTAAGATAATAGGGAACTCTCTGCGACTAATAAACAAGGTAACACTTGCCAATACTGTTACCCATTTCACAAGGTATAAAATAGCATTCTAACAGTGATAGATAAAACAAACATTTTATTAGACTTACATGTTTCAATGTGTGGATTGTTAATCTTAAGTATATTGATAAAAGATTAGTGCCCCATAAGAGTAAAATGTTGAATTTTTCTCAATAATGAGATTGACGACGCTAATAATAAAGGGATCTGAAATCGTAAAATGCCTTCCAAAAGTTAAATAATATACAAAATTACACATAGAGCCACATATACCTCTACAAATTGATGTAATTTACTGTTAAATTGCAAACGAATTCTTTAGGATAAGCCTTTTTAAGTTGAGCTTAAATTATGAAAAGGTAAGATTGTAATTTCATGCAATTTTTTTTAATTAAAAAAACTATATGTAAATTAACCAGTATAGACCAGATACTTGCAGTGTAGATACAATCGAATACTTGGTCAATATATATATGCCTATAGGCATCATACTGTTGCAAAGAAAATAGAGCAAACCTCACGTACAACTTTTATTTAAGAAAATAAAGTGGGATTCATAATAAAAGGAAATGTTTCTAAAGTAGGGAAAGGAATTATGCACGTCAACGGTGATGATAGGTTATGTAGAACCTCGAAAAAATTTTCACCGGCAAGGTGCAGCATTGATGCCATTTTGAAAAAGGGGCGGGGTTAACCCGGTTATTTTTACACCGGTGCAATCCAAAGTAAGAATTGGGCATTCTTAAATCTTCCAGAGAGAAAATAAGAATTGATGCTGCTGAAGTTACTTCACATCAAGAAATACAAAATTGCCAAAACATATATTTGTGAAAGTGCTTTTGGTTAAACAGAATTCAGCAATGAAATACCAAAACTTCAACTAAATTTTATAAATAATCCGTAGATGACAGATGTTAAACTGAAAGAGATCCATTTTGATATGCTGTAATACTTTTTCAACATACTCTCATGGCTTTCCAAGCGACCACGAAAGATGATCCAACAGCGGCCAACACACAATAGCCATAGTCCGCAGGAATGCTGACAGTCACCATTTTACCTATAAACGATTAAAAGTAAGTGATTTTTCATTAATTCTCTTCAATTAAACGACCAATTCTCTTTCATTTACGCGTTACAAGAAAACTACGCATACGAGAAGTAAAATTATACCTACTGCCACCAATTTGTAAGATTATTAACGAAATATGGTTCTTTCACGAATAGAGCTGGTCCTAAGCCTCAGAATTTAGACCTGCAAGTCATCCAATCGTTCCACAAGTCACGATTATTGGGAAGATAACGATGCTGGAAGAGACATCACCCTAAAAAAACACCGGTTTGTGCGACGCACAGCATGCCTCGGCGCTTGAAGGTCATGAAAAACAGCATTACCAACGTTAGAGCAGGGCGAAATATATTTATAGATAGAAAAAAATTTCCTCATAAAATACGTACACATAAGAAAAAACTATCCCAAGAAAGTTAACAGTTCAACCGCAATCGATGTACCATATTTTTACTGATGCATAAAATCTATAGGCACTCTCCTGGATATTAATATTCATCGTAAGCCCTAATAGATTTAAAATTACTTTACTAGAATTCCATCGATTGAATGATAAGCATATATTTACGATTAAGAAATGAACGAATTCATAATTAATGACTATCACCTTCCAAGAAAATGAAATTATGCATTTGTGTTTTAATCTTTTCAAATGGTCTTCTTCCCACCATTCTCAAGTTAATCGGTTTTTGCTTATATTCTATAAAATTCTGTAAAGCATTAGATTCCAAACAAGGATAAAAACTTATTTCGTCAATTTAAGCTGCTCCCGACCCGCGATAGGAAAGTAGATAAGTACTAGTACAGCATAATTTAACTAAGCGTTGAATTTCTCGAAAGTCGATCAAGCATCTCAAAACAACATCCAATTGCATTCGAAATGCCTGTAAAACATATAATAATACGAAAATTATTACAATGAGAATCGATTCCTCTCGTTGCAAATCATAATATTGCAATTTAAAGACCGCCAAATTTACCCGTGTAAACAAAGGCAAAACGAGCTGCTAATCGTAAACATTCGCTATCGATTGCTCATGTGCACTTGTGCGACTTGTGCTCTCGGTATTCGAGAGGTGTGCGCGGGTGTGCGGAAAGTGACGTCTAGCGTAATCTACTGATGTGAACTTTTCGATTTCATGCTGAATATTTTTGTTTTTACTGAAGTTAATACCATATAATATTATGACGCGTTGTCATTACGACATATTAGGGGTTCCCCGTGACGTAGATAATACCTCTCTTCGAGCGGCTTACAAAAAGTGTGCTTTGAAATGGCATCCAGGTAATGATATTTTTTACATTACATGTAACAACGAATTAGGTCATACATTCTTACTGACGTGGAGTTCTTAGTATCTTAAACAAATTCATTGCTCATATGTTAAGCTGTTAATTGAAATAATTGAATGAAAACTTACCTACGAATCGTTAGTTTTTGATGAACTTATCAGGATTTATCAAGTTGTAAGAGTGCGTACAACTAACCTCAGTGAGCGATACGCATTGCAGTAATCAATGTTATATTTTTAGATAAAAATTTGGATAATGTTGAGAAAGCCAAAGAAGAGTTCCAGCTAGTGCAACAGGCATTCGAGGTACTCAGCGATCCCCAGGAAAGAGCATGGTATGACAAACATAGGGAGGCAATTCTTAAAGGAGGTAAAATTCTCAGCAATTCGTGATGATTTTGATTATGTCATACATTTTATTAATATGACATCTTTTGATTTCAGGATTTGGCGATAATTACAAGGATGAGAGCTTGAATCTCTTTCCATATTTTTCTGCGTCGTGCTATCGAGGATTTGGGGATGATGAAAAAGGATTTTATGCCGTATACAGGTAGTTTTTAACGATGATTATTATTGCATGGATGGTCATCCTTTAATCGTTTGTCACGAGTAATTCTATGAGCGTTAATCTGATGCATTTGATGAACTGTTGAAATCACTACCATCCAAGCATGACGAGAAAACTTTATTTCTTTAAAGGGAGGTTTTTAATAAGATTTATGCAGAAGATTGGGAAGCAAAGGAAGAAGACGACGACGACGATGATGACGAGGAGGAAGATATTCCAAAGGTCCCAGGATTTGGATACTCGGACAGTTCTTACGAAGAGGTAACTGATACCCAAGTTTAAAAATGGCATCTTGGGTAAATTGGAATTCTCGTCGTCTGACACTTTTTTCACCCTCTAATGGTACTTTTAAGACTTCAACTTCTGTATTATAACTGGATAATTGTGATCTTCGGAAGCTTATTGAATTTAACAAAAGGTTATTCAAGCCTACAATAGATATTTATGTGCCAACGACTCTTGAACACGTCTGTAAGTTCTGTATAATTGGCCTCTTACCCTAGATTGACTACAGAAGATGTTGGAAAGCAAAAATATATTGGCTTTGTTTAAGCGAGTGTGAGGCAAAACATACTCAATGCTTGGTTAAGTGATCTGATCCCTCTTTATGCTTGGTACAATTACTTCTGTTCTTTGAGGCCATATTGTTTCTACTTAATCATAATTTTTTACAATAACAATATTAAACATGTGCTTAGTTGGTAAAAATCATCTAATTTACAAATTAAAAATATATATATATATTGAAGAAAAGCTTTATCTTAAGGAAGTATGTTTGTACCAACTTCCTGAAGGTAAATTAGAATTATGAATAATTTTTGGGGGCAAACTATTTTTTTCTATCAATCACATAAAGCCTTTACTTATCTCAGAACAATTGTGTGTGAACTGATTAGTTCCATATTATGATCTTTAATTTGCAATGCTTGAAAGTGGTCTAGGCAACATAACGTTTACTTTATATTTTAACTTTCATGGATTGAAGTTTTCATTTTTGTTCCCTTTAATACTTAGATTTCCTCTGAAGAAACACTATTTTGTGAAATATTTTGATTGAGTATTTGAAGATGCAAGTAAAGCCAGTGCTTCATTGCTCGTATGATCAAGTCATTAATTAACTAGTATTTAGTTCACTGATTTAATCTATAAATCAAATAAATGAAGATAAAAATACTTGAAGCTTTGCTCCATGAATAACTTTTGATACATCTCTGTAACTTACTTAAGAGATGGGACATAGAGTATTTCTTGTGCTTAAATATGCTCATGGAACATGTTGAACAATGAGTGAATTTGTTCTTATTTATAACTTATTCTCATTTTTCTAGGTAGTTGGTCCATTCTACGCATACTGGGACAATTATTGTACCACCAAAAGCTTTGTATGGCTGGATGAATTTGATACAAGGGAAGCTCCTAATAGAAGAGTGATGAGGTACATGGAGAAGGAAAATAAAAAAGTGAGAGATAAAGCCAGAAAGGAAAGGAATGAAGAAATCAGAGCTTTAGTGAAATTTGTGAGGAAAAGGGACAAGAGGCTGGAAAAACATAGGGTAAACAATATATGCGTAATAGTATTTTAGTTTTTGAGAGGTTCAGTAGTCTTAATATTTCCTAACTAACACCTGTACCCTATATTGATAATCAACTTCTTTAAGTCATTCAATACATTTTATCCTTGTCTTCCCCTCTGTCTTATCCCATGCACCCTTCCTTAGCTATCCCTTTAATTTCAATATTTCACCCTAATTTCATTTGTTGCCACTTTATTATATAAGAGAAATCCCTCTCCTCTTGTGCTGCATCCGGCACTTCTATGTTTGTTTTTCTGTCAATCCTACATAATTTTTCCATTCCGTGCTACACCCTCATCTAAAAGGGCTCCTATCTTTTGACGCCCTCCTTTCTTAATGCCCATGCTTTATGTCTGCAAAGCAAAACATTCATACCAGAAATTATCTAAATGTTTCCTGAAATCTTTTTAATAAATCTTCTCCCTCCTGTTCATGAAAGCTATTCTATTCTTCTTCCAACATATTTTATGCTCTTCCAATTTCAAGAAAGAAAACTTCCCTTGCGTGGGAATCAGCCAACCTTTTCAAGTTTTTCACAATCAACCCTGATTTTCATTCTCCTTTTCCTTAAATTGAATCTCAAGAATCATTGTATTTGGTGGCATGGAAGACAGTTTCAGAAGTTGCACCCTCATTTCATAAGAGAAAATGCAATAGGAAAGTTTTTACAGCACTGTTAAAACTTAAGGTTTACAGTAAAACCCATTTAAAGCGCACCTGATAAAAATGCAGTCCTACTTAATGAGGTTTTCTCTTGGTATTGGATTTTCGGTGACAAAAGGAAATACCACCAAGAAACTTCTTAATCTAATGTGATAATCTGAGATGAGACTGATAGGGAAGATCTCACTTTATCATAGAGCTCGAATTTGCTGTAACTGTAAGATAGAAATGGCTATACTTTTCTTCACCTTCATATTATTTTCACAAAATTAGTCATCGCAAACAAGTCAAAAGGAACCCCATTAGGGATGAGGCTAAGCAGGTGAGGAGAGCAGACAACAGCTATACAGAGAATGTAAACAATGTTGCTCTGTCAAATGAGGTGAACCATTGGCTGAAGCAGATTGCAGTATATCTGGGTATAATCCTCCTAATGTGTGAATGGGGCTAAGAGAAAACGGCAGATTAAGTGGGATTTCACGTTGAGCAGGGGTGTCTTAAATAGATTTTACTGTATAACTTGTTTTAACAGTGCTGCTCTTACATTCACCCTAATGAAATGGGATTGATTATAAATGCCATCAAATACGGTAAGTTCTCCTCGCATTTATTTTCTCCTGAAATTTCTTTTTTTACCATCTAGAACATGTTTTTGCTTCACTGTTAGATTGCTCTCTAGTTTAAAGACTGTTGTGTTTGTAATTAATGCTGTATCATATTATTTTGGTATATTAGTAAGTTCTAATGATATTTTACAGGAGTATCTAAAGGAAAAGGCAGCTGAGAATGCCAAGAAGGCTCAATTAAATAGGTTAAGACAATTAGAAGAAAGAAAGAGGCAGATAGCTGAAAGTAAGCAGACTAGTTTATTAAAAATGGAAGATGTAGAGAAGGAACTTCAGGTAAGAATTTCATATTCTCCTGTTTCATACTGTGACTATCTCAATTTATCTTACCAAAAACATTTTTTGCTAATCATTGTAAATAGATGAAATATTTCTTTCTTGAAAGGAATTCAATGCTTTAAAATTCAAATTGCATTGTAAGGTAATTAAATTTATCAGTATCAATTTAGATTCTCTTCTATGTTTTTCTATAAATTATAAATAATTAGTCTTTCTGGTCGTATCTCTATACAAAAATTTCAAATCTCTTTAAAATGACTTTAATTTTAAAATCTTTTCTAATTTCTAAAACATTATTTATAATGAAGCTATCCCCCAAGTATAACTGAGAATCTTGTTATTTGAATTATTGTGAATTGAACTGATTTTGCATGTGTTACATATTTATCGAAGACCCTGATTTTATTTATTTTCATTTTCTTAAAATGGTATATCATTTCTGAAAATTTTGATCAAACTCCTGTATGAGTATATGGCCATATCAAGTATTATCTAACCAAGCCCAGCTGAAATTATTACCAACCAGGCCCAGCTGAAATAGCCTAGCAAATGTACTTTACTCAAACTACTCAAAAAATTTCCAGGCATTAGAAGATAATCTTGCTCAAGAATTTGGCGAAAATTCATCTCAAGAAGAAATATGTTCAGGAGATGAAGACGGATTGGTTTTAGATCAGCTTTACTGTGTAGCATGTAATAAAACTTTTAAAAATGAAAAGTCGTGAGTATTTACATTAAATTTTTGTTCTGAAATTATTGAAGTACACTCTTAATTTCTATTGTCAATATCTTTACTATTTACTTGATAAATTTCCTTCCTTTTGCTTTTTCTGTTTAGGTTTGCCAACCATGAAAATTCAAAGAAGCATAAGGAGAATGTTAGTACTCTTAAGACAGCTATGGAAAATAGTGAGATGAATAGTGATAGGGAAGTATTGGATGATGAAAATTTAGAAGATAATGAAACTGCAAATGCTAGTGATATAGAAGAAGGTAAGATAATAAGTTTGACTTTCTTTAATTTTACCCAAGTCATGCATTTTTGCTTTAGTAATATGCTCTACTTGAAATTCAATAAGTAAATATTTAATGGCATTTATAACCTTTTATAATATACAAGTTGAAAATCCTGCTTATGCAGGCTAAATAATCAGAAAAATAACTTTAAAATAATTATTCCAGGCTTAACAGTTCTTGAAAAAATAACAAAATCTCCATGAAAGTTTATTAGAATTATTTAAAATTGATTTAATTTTTATGATGAGTGTATTTTGAAAAATTGCTACTCCTGCACCACCTGTCTGTTAGTGAGGAGTGTATGTATGAACTACCTTTCCAACTTTTGGTGTATATCTGAATCATTTATATGCATGTGTAGTATTTAATATAATAGATGAAGTATCTAGAAAATTAAAAGCTCGTTGAATTAAACATGTACACTTGTAAATGTATGTGTTCTACTTTACACTTCCTCCTTATTGAACCTTATTTTGGGATTAAATATTTTGATTTGCTGGAAGAATATGGTGTATTACCATATATTATATCATGAGTCTAAGAAATGCATTCTAGATCTATAAGTTTCATAAATTAATTGCTAATATAATAAATATGGTCTAGCTTAACTTGATGGAACACTATAGAGAAAGAAAATATACTTTGTAATTTCCATGAGAATTTTTGTGGAAACCACAAAGTATCTTTACTTTCTCACTTAACTGCTACTTCAATGACTGTATTTTTTCATCCATCAATGCTAATGAAATATAACAATGCTATTGTAAAATCAAGTACAAATCATAATTATAAATATGAAATGGGATGAACTAGTAAACTAATTTAATTGATTAATCTAATATTTACAGATTTAGTTACCAATGAAGAGCTTCCAAATTCTAAAAAGAAATCCAAAAACAAAAAGGTTTTGAAGCCAGTGGAGGAATTCGTGAAAAAATTAAGTAGTGACGATAGTGACAATGACTTTTCGCAGTCTAATTCTAAGAAACAGAAGAAGAAGAAAACCAGAAGGAAAGCCAACGTGAGTTAATCTCTCTTAAGGTTTTAATTTACATACTCCGTTCTGTAATTCAGGTTATACAAGTTTTTGACTCCTTGCCTTATAGAATTCTTGTCTTTGCTAATGACATAGCTCTTTATGTTGGAATCTCTATTCTCATTAATGGATTTGATTTTTGTAGAATACAAATGGCAATAGTAACAATGACAAAGCAGAAGATGTTCCAAGCCCTTCTCAAGAAGAAACAAATGAAATAAATGTGAAATCTAATGAGGAGACAGTTAAAGTATCAAAGAAATCAGGGAAAAGTCAAGCGAAAAATGCTGGAAAACAGAAGAAATCATCTGAAGAGTGCATCAAGGTATGATTGGTTCTAGGCTAGGATGATTATTATTTTTATGACGAATTTCAACACATTACATTATTCTTGTTTATTATATTGGTGCAATTATCATTGATCAAGCTATAGTTGCACCCTCTCACATAAATCTGGGAATCTCTCAGAATTAGCATGTTCATAGAAACTTTTCCCATGTCCTGTATAGAGGTTAAATTTGGAATATCAGCTGGTTTGTTCTAAATGTAGCTGAATTGTATTATAGCATAACATTGTCTTTAATCTATCTGGTTAAGAAAGGTGATAATCATAGACTGAATAACTTAAACTACATTTATAATGTATGTGTGATGTGTTCTATGTTTTACTATTCGTTATCTTTTTAGGATCTTGACCATACATGTGCAACTTGTGCAACAACTTTTTCATCAAAGAATAAGCTCTTTCAACACCTGAAGGATAGCGGGCACTCAAAATACATACCGAAAAATATTTTGCATGGTAAAGAAAAAGTTCCAGTTAAATGATATTGTAACAATAAACATATTTAAAATTTTGTTATGGTATTTATTTATTGTTTTATTTATGAGAATGTTTACCCCATTATTCCTGTTAGGCAACTGCTGTGAAAATAATCTATTTGTGTATTTAGTACAAAATTTTCCATTAAAAACTCCTGAATTAGACTTGTGTTATTTATCAGTTCATAATCAAATTCAGTGCATTCTCTCACTGCCAGGGGAATTTTTTTGGGTTAATGTTACCAACCTTCACAGAAATACCAATAGAAGTTAATCTAATTACCTTTTCTGTGTATAAACTCTTCAAGTTGAAGCTGTAGTAAAGTATGTTCTTTTTTACTTCAAATTGTTTACTCTGTACTATCTTTACCTCTGAACAATTTCAGTAATTTTCTTTCCTAATGATGCTGTATTTTTGAACTTAAAATTTCGCACATCTATTACCTGTTGGAACACTTTCGTGAAAGATTGGGTGAAGTTTAGTAACTTCACCCATTGATATGCATTTTAAGTGATTATTTTCAATATTTCCTTGTGAAGACATTGAAAAATTCCCTAAAACATTATTTAATCTTATTAAATTAAATTGCAGTTAATCAATTCTGCTATTCTATAAACCATATAATCTTGAATCTTATTTTAAGATGCATTGAATATACTACTTGAATAGTGAAAAGATACTGAAAGAATATTTCTCATTGCCATCGAAATATGTTGGGATCTTTAAGATTGTGTCTCCGAGAGAACTTATGGTTACACTACTTAGATTTATGATATTTTTGCTTTTCGCAATCACGAATGTCTTTCCATGACTAAGCCTCTTTTAACAGATTTTAAATGACCCTACTGCTAAATTTCGATAGTCATTAGTTTGGAAGCCATCTTTAAATGGTTGTATATCAAAACAAACAAAGGGAATCAGGGTGGGAGGAGTACGCTTCTGTGACTTTAAGGACGAATGATAAATATATTTATTGACATCATACTGTTATATTTAAATGACTCTCTTTATTGAATAGAGAAACGATGACAGTATGCCTAGAAGATAGGCATTTCATGTTCACAAGTGCGAAAATGTTTTACACCGCTGAAAATTATTTAATACAGTATAAGTATGGATAAAGATAAGACAGGTAGGCAATCCTATACATCCTGTATCTGTATTTATGTATCATATTAGATTTCTAAACTATTAACAGAAGTTACAGAAGGAGAGCCGAGCGCGAAACGCCGCAGAACATCAATTGGTAAACAAAGGCCTAACTTCTTTGTTGCTGTTCAGATTTCGAATCCGGAGGTATTTGGAGCAATTATAAATAAAAAGTTCTCAAAATTGTTATTGTGATTTTATTTATGTGAACTGTACTTTATAGATTCATCGGGAAATAAGCGTTTTGCAGAAATTTATAACCACCAAGAAGCCGCTTTTCAAGTCAACCTTGATAAAGCTTATCACGCTTCATATTACTTTGTGTACTCTACATCTGCCGAAAAATGGAGACATTAGAAGGTGATGGTCACGTTTATATTGCGTTATGCTTGTGTTAACATCGTAGAAAACTAAAATCTTTATCTCTTATGTTATTCAGGGCTAAGTCAGCCTTAAGAACGTTGGAAACTAATATGAAGGAAAATTTGATTAAAGATCCTATCAGTTTAAAGTTTAAAGGAATCGGGTCATTTAAGAATGAGGTACTGGAATTAAAATCATTACATCAATCTCTGAATTAATTAGTTTTAAGTGATGGATGATTTTATTTTTGTTCAGGTTGTGTTTGCCAAAATTGAGACAGGTGAGCCCTTAACAAGGTTCAAAGACTTGCACATAAATCTAGTTGAAGCCCTTGAGGATGAAGGATTGATCGTAAAAGATAAATTTGAACCACATCTGACCATAATGAAAATGTCTAAGGACAGATTTTTAAGGAAAAAGGTATGTGTTAAAATGCACTGTAGTTCAACATCTTATGAAAACATCAGATTATCAGAGCATGTATTTGATTAACGATTTTTATTTGAAGTAAAGTAATTTGAGAAAATTTTGACAGAAATCGAAGGAAAAAATGGTTTTCAGCTAATCGAAGGTTACCTTATGTGTGAGCAAGGTATTAACAAATCACATAAATACACAAAATTATGTACTATTGTGATATGCTTTGTGACAAATAGGTTATCATGTGTTTATTAGTATTGATTGGGGAAACCTATGTGTATAATATTGCTCCTAAAATTTTTGGTACTGAAAGTGAAGAAAATTTTCAAGAATGGTTGCAAAATTCTTTTCCTCTCATGAAAGTGAGAAAATTTTGGTGTTGACCTTTTTGAAAGATATGTAGAAGTTCATCAAAGAGAAGCCATATCTTGTGGACATTATTTCCATTTCTTACATCTAAAATACAATTTCATCATTAAATAGAATTTCATTCAAGTTTTGTAAACATAGCAAAATTATAAGATTTTCTATCATTGTTATTTCCTACACCTTGTAGCACTTCTCTCAGTCCTTATTACTTTAGATTATGCATAGAAAAAACTGCAGTTTATGATAAAAATTGACATTTCACAAGTTAGCTAATGGCATTTGATAGTTAATAATAGAAAAACCTTTGATCAGCTTATGGGTAATATATGTAAACAACCAAATTTTATGTTAAATATCAAGGAGTCAACCTATAACCCACAATCATACAACCTAAAATTGTATTCAGAAAAACAAATAACGTTCATTAAGATATTGATATTGTTAAGAAAATAACTGTTTCAGAAAATATTCAAGATTCCAAAAGACCTTTACGAAGAACACAATGAGATGCATTTTGGAGATCAGATAGTGAAAGGTGTTCAGCTTCTGAAGATGGGTTATCGTTCCCCAGATGAATATTACCAATGCTATCATCATTTTGATCTAGGTAATTCCTTAATAACAGATTTCTGCTGCATGCACTCAACAAATAATTGGAAACATTCAGCTTGAGAATCTTTGTGGGATTTCTATGACAAATAATTTTGGAAACAGCTGAAAGTTAGTTCCCTAGGAGAAACGGACATGAAAAGTCTGACAGAACCGGGACTCGAACCTGGGTCTCCCAATTGCCGGTCGGTTGCTCTATCCATTGAGCTATTCCACCAGAACATTCCTCCATGCCGTTTGGGAGACTTTGTAGGTATTGGGCGAGTGAGTTTGTCCGACTCAGTGGCATTGTTCACAGCCATGGCCTCACAGAGGCACCGACCATACAAAGTGGTGTAAGGAGAACCCCCCTTAAAGGGAACCCCCCATCAGACTTTTTTCATGTCTGTTTCTCCTTGGGAATTTTCCTAGGTGCACGCCTTATCGTGCCAAGTACCTAAAATCCTTTCCTTGTTTGAAAGTCAGTTGAAAAATGATATACCAGTTGACAGTAAAATATTAAATATAGAATTAGTAGATGTTTGATATAATTCCTTATGTTTTATCTTAAAATTTGTTTTTCTAGATGTTTAAATCAGGGAAAATATAAAATCTATAATTTTTCATATGCTGAATATTATGATNAATAAAGGTAATTATTGAAACTAGCTTAAAATGGGACTTCCAAGTCCCAACTGTTGATAAAAGGCTAATAGAAGCCTGCATTTTCTCATTATCATGATCTTATATTTCATGTTATAATATTAGGTAATTCAGATGTAAAAGCAAGTAAATTTTAATAAGATTTGGATTTGGTACAAAAGCTGAGGTACTACAATATATCGAAGTGAACGATTTGTAATAAAATGTATAATAGTATGCCTGCTAGTAATTTTAAGTCATCAGACAAAATTATCCTAAAATTTATGTAAAACAAATACTACTCAGAATCCACCATAAAATGTTGGAATAGCTTTTACTCATTTTATAACTATATTTTTTGGAACATTTTAATTTGAGAGTAGTTGTGAAAAACAATGAAAATTACATTTAATTTGTGCCTATATATTCCTTTATGTCAAATATGATATCAGAGTACTTAATATTATTCACAGGACTTCATAATGATGAAACAGAAGACCACCAGCATTGTTGTGGAGTAAGATCCGTTCTTCCCAGTTCTTTGATAGAGATAAATCCAGAAAGCTCAGACGATGAAACAGAGGAGATGTTTTATGATGCAAAGGAAGTTCTGAATGAGGTCATGGCCATAGAGGAATCAGAAATGGATGATGCGCACAAGTATCTCCAGAAGTTTGAAGTCAACGAAGAAGTATTTCATGATTCCCTGGATTACGTAGCTAAGAGAGCAAATGCCAAGGTGGAGGAATTTCGTTCCAGCAAAATAAGCTCGAAAGGGAAAAAGGTTCAGAATAGGAGGATGAAACGTAGAAGGTATAAAGTGTGTGAAGAAGGCGTGAGTGTAGAATCTTCTGCACTAAGAATTAAAAATCTGGAAATTGAAGAGGCTGATGATTTGGGTTTGAAATTCCTTTTGGAAGAAATGGAAGTGGAGGACGTCAAGGTGTATGATGATTATTCACAGCCTGATGAGGTTAATCGAGAGCAACCTCGGGCTCAGGATGAAACAGTGGAAGTCAAAGTTAGCACTGCTCAAAGTGAAACCATTAGTAGTGAACGTTTGAATCGTGAAACTGCTGTACTTCCTAAACCAGATAGTTCTGCTGTTGATAAGTCCGGGAAAGTTTTAAAGTCTGAAACAGAAGAATTGGAAGATATGGGGCTGAAATTGCTCATGGAAGAAACAGATATTGAGGAAGTAAAGCCGCCAAACAACCATCGATTAGGTGATAATGTCGCAACTGCCCCACCTCAAGTGGTTATTGGAAAAGTAGATACTCTAAGTACAAATATAGCTAATGAAGGGGTAAATCCTGAAAAAACTGTCCATAATAAGGAACTGGATGTAAGGCTTGATGAATCTGACAGAGATGATTTAAGCAGGGTTGAAACAAAATATCCACCTTCAGTGTTGGAGGAATTGAAATTAAGGTTGGAAAAATTGAGACAAGCTGGCTCTAAAGAGTCTGGAAAGAAAACTTCAGAAGGAGCCACAGAAATGTCTAACATTGATGTTGATGTTATTAAAGAAGGAACTGCCTCCAAAAATGTTGCTGAAGAACATGCAAAGGAATCTGAGGTACAAGTGGAAAATTCAAATGATAAGGGAAAGGAGTGAGGGTAGAATTGAAGGAAATAGTTGATGTAGTACAAATTGCTTTCATTTCGTCCAGAAAAATGTGATAGCTCATTTAGTTTAAAGGTAGCTAGTACGGCTCACATAATTTGTACCTGAAATATTTTCTATGCCTGTTTTATAAAATTTGCTCAAAAATATTTTGGATACGATTAGAGTTTTTCAATTATCTTTGATTTCAGTTGTTTTTAGTGAAGTTTTACAGTAAATGTGAAGAGTGGAAGAATTTACTTAGTGCATCAGTTTGTTTCTGTGAACTTATTTTACCATTTTAGTAATGGTTTAATAAAGATCAACATTTTTCTATGACAATATGCCATTTATTTGCACTCTTTTGAAAACTCTTTAACTCGTTTGGTTTTTTTTTTGCTTGAAAAAGAATCTCTCTCTAGTCGAGTAGTAGTTACAGAAAGATTCAAGTAAACCCTATGAGTGAATTAACCATGCATGTGAATTATACTCATCTACTCACAATAATGTTTTTCTAGTTAAGCAGTCGAATTAATTATTTTCTTTGTATTATAGTTTCAAAGTTCTCCTAATGAAATTTTCCGAACATTTACTTATTTCTTAGGATGTGTTAATTCTAAGAATTACTAAATATATATTTTTGTACAATTTGGTGATCAAAACTGAAAAATGTTTTCTCTTAGGCAAATAATTTGTATTGTAAGTGAAATTCACAATTGAATAAAAAGATGTATTTTATTTTCATGAATGAGGATATCATCACAAATTTTAAGTTGTGACGCTATGAAAACATTTAAAGTGTTCGTCATGAGAAAACTTCATAACTTCATTTATCCCTTGTGTTGGGGTATAGTTGAATTTTAATTTGAATGGATAAGCTCAATTTCTCAAAATGTATACCATCAAATTTTTATATTGATTTTCTAGAATATTTTACAAATGATGCAAGTCTTAAAAAGATTTCTAGAATATTTTACAAATGATGCAAGTCAAAGATGTTAGCAATTGGATTGTAAAATATTGAATCACTGTTGAATAAACTGATTTCTTTATTGTTATCCTTATTTATTGTATTTTTTATCACCAAGTAAAAGAGAGTATTTCTTAAAAAAGTTTAGAAAGCTGAAATTGTAATATATTGTAAAAATAAAGTTAAGAAAGTAAGTAAAATTATCTTAATTCATTACATATGACCCTAGAGTATAGAATGAAAATAGCTGCTCACTATCAGAGAGAAAATCTTAAATGTCTTACTTGTGTGAATTATTCCTGATTTCCAAGGAATCCTCTGATCAACTGTATAATGTTAAAGAGAAATTAAGTGATAATATTTTGTGCATAATACCTCAAGATTCATGAGGGATACATTACTATTAATCTCAGGAACTTTGAAATTTGCAAGTATTATGTTTTGCTTTGATTACAGTTACATAGTTTGAGATGATTTACTACCTCTAAAAATGTAGTTTTCTGCTATCTTAGAATGTTTTAGTATTTAATGAAAATGTATTATAGTGAGAGATTGTCACCAATCAGCACTTGCATACTGATAGCAAGGCCATCGGTTGTAGTTATGCAATGCAATTAAAAGAGTTTGTACAGGAATACTTAGGTTTAAACATTCACACAATGAACAATCATTCACATCTTCTCAGTTATCAAATGTCTCTTAAATTACATCATAGTTAATGCTCTATTGTCATACAGCATTGCTAATATATGAATTAATGATGGAGGTGCTGGTGTATTCAATATTGAGCGTTTACAGTTGCGATAGCTGGTTGGAAATGCAATGAAACTTTTAACTTGAGGTTGATTATACAACATCAAGCTGAAAATGGGACATTTCCCAATGGTCCAACAGGACAAATTTTTTTCGCTCAAATTTTAATGAGGGTTTTAATTGCTTCACTGCAGGTATTATTTTTCAAAATTCTTGGCCATTTTGTTGAATGAAATTTCATCTTAACTGGAGGCAAAGTACCCATAGTTCCTGCGTCCAAATGAATTACAAAGATTAGGGATTAACACGCTTTTATGGTGGAAAAGTGTCATTTTAGGAATCTAATGCTCTTCCTAACAACCTCAACGTAGAATTTTTGTACGAGTTACAAACTCGTTAAAGTTAAATCCTTTTGATATTATAAGTCATACGGAGATGTTTGATTTCAATTTCGCCGCAAATTTGAATTCTTTCAGTTTAGCTGTAGCAGAAAAATTCTATTCTCTCTGTCTTGCTATCGAGTATGATGGAAAATATCGCGATGTCTGACGAATTCGTCAAAGGAACAAAGTACTATTTTCAAGGATATGAACGAGACGGAAGGGCTGAAAACGGGACTGTCCCAACCATGCATGATATTCCTGTAAATTACAATAAATGACGAACTTTTTTTTCATTATATAGTGACATATGCCATACATTATTTAAACGTACCATTTAGACATTCAACAAGCATAAAAAGTGACATACCAGGACAATCTGTTATTTAGAATTTATTAGCACAGTCTTATTGAGGCTGTCATACAGATGAGGTCCTCAGCTATCTCCTTTTGCGCCTAATTATAAATCCGCCCCTCCCTTAATATTCATTCATTCAGAACTCTTCACCTTGTTGCCCTCTCACAAATTTAACTAACCGTTAAAAATCGACCGTACGTATGTACCATATAAGTGAGCTTAACCATGAAAAAGACAGCAAATGTTTCTGAAGGTTGGTGGGAGAGGCAATAGCAGTTCCTTCCTGCATATCCTCCAAAGCCAGTAATAAGCGCAGATTCTTAGTATTATCCATTTCCTTTCTCTTCTCCCTCGCATCAATATTTCTTCATTGGATTTATTACACCTGAAGATGATGCGAGACATTTAGACTAGCTGAGCTATTTTCAATGTTTTCGAGGTATAAATACGTTAACATTTCTGTCTTAAGATCTCTAAGGAATGCTACGGGTCAACAACCAGAGGCATAGAGAAATGGGTACTTATGAATTAGGCTCTCTCTGATTGATAACTCTTTCAGCAATTGTATAATGATGGAAAACGCTTTATATATGAAAAATTCGTTCCTACAGAATTAAAAACGAAGTTTTTAACGCAAATTGACCAGATACCACGCATTTATTAGATTAACCATTGTCTAAAGTGAAGCATGATTGCTGATATGGCTGATTAATCAGGTTCCTGTAGATCTGTCGCAATAACTTGACGATTCCATCAACTGATAACTCAGTGGGTCTCATCTCCGCATTAATGAGCGTAATAAAATCATTAAATTGGCTATTGTCTAAAGCGATGCATTTCTGACAGTGCAGTTAAAGGTTCACTTTTTCTATAGATTTATTGATGGCAATTCCCTCTTCGCTTATCATGCAAGGTACAAAAGACTGACCTCCACGAACCTCACGAACATACGACCAAAATTCTTTCTGATCGCCACCTAGTGATTCCAAAAAGGTTAGAGATCGATATTCCTTAAATTATTTTTGTGCTTCTTCCCTAACTTGCTTTCGCACTTCTCTATACTTATGCTGTTCTAACTCTAGGTTTGTTCCGCAATCTTTAATTGTGAATTGTTCTTTGCTATGCTCGTAACTTTGGCTTCGTCCAACGTGGCTCCTTTCTCTCGCACACATTCTTAGTCAGAACTTATTTAACTAAACCTTCTTTGATTATACGAAGAACCTCTATGCAGCTATCATCGATTGTATTCGCACCCACGAAGCGGCAGAAATCATCGCTGCGCTCGTTAATACAATTCTTGAACTCCAAAAATTTCGCTTTGCAAAATACGTTTAATTACCTCGGTGGCCCCAGAGATTTAACCATTAATTACCTTCATTTAGAAATTATCACGTCATGGTCTGAAACAGCATCAGCTACATCAGGACTAGTTATCATGTGCGGGTGAGGTGTGACTAATAAATCAAGAATGCTGCCTCGACCCAAACGAGTCGTCCAAGTTATCTTCGTATTCAATCGATTGACAGCATGAATAGAAGAAATTATCGATTCATTTCTGCGATCTTATTTCTCTATATTGGTTTTCGAACATGTTCAATTTTCCCAATCAATGTAAGGAAGGTTAAAATCTCCCCCCACGACGATAATGGGATTTTTCATTTTCCTTCTTATCTTTTGTAACGACTTGGATAAATCATCTATACAACAAAATTAGCCATCGATATGACAGCATAAAGAGCGAAAAAGAGTCTTAATTCTATATTGTCTTAAATCGGAGCACTGTACTATTTCGGTCGTGCTATTCCCTATGTAATCTTCACGCTGGCTCCTAAGATGATCCTTGTCTGCTACGAACACTCGACCGCCTATTCTACTAATGATTTTAGATGAACACGAATTCGACTATTTCTGCCGCTAGCCTTTATCATGAAAACTGAGCTCCTACCAGGATCGAACCCGTGACAGCTTCCACCAGAAACGGATGCAGCACGAATCAGTCTAAGAGGGATCCCAGACAAACTTACAAATATGTACTTAAGTGTGAATGTGCGATGGACAATAGGTTGGGTGAGTTGAGAAACACTGTCCTGCGGCAATTTTTGAAATACGTCCGCTAAATATCAAAGAATACCTCGCTCGAAAGAAAGTAACTTAAATTGGAAGGGAAAAGCATGTCATGATACACTTGGCTAATTTCAGCTACATTAAATCTGTCAGTTTCCAATTATATCGCTTCACAATCTCTTAAAAGACAAAAGGTCTTTTAAACGGGTACTTGACACGATATGAGAACTTCAATTGTTATAAATCTCGCGAAATTCGCACGTCTTTTGATTTGATGCTCCGCTGAAGATTCTCACGAGATCGGAGATTACAAGCGATTTTCATACCTCCACTTCCATCGTCTCCATTCAGTACAACAGGGCGATGCACCGATGCCCTTCATCAGGGCACCATTCGTATCCACCTCTAGACTCTAACCCTTCGAACACTATCCTCCCAGAAGACGCCGCTTCGTTGATAGGATGTGAAGAAAGAATAGGATTGGTTTTGGACGGAGAGGAAATGGAGCAGATGGAGAGGACATAGAACAGGTGGAGAGATTCAAGTATCTTGGTTGTATAGTGGAAAGTGACTGGAAATGCTCAAAAGAAATTAAAGAAAGAGTAGGAATGGCAAAGACGGCATTCATCAAGATGAAAAGGTCATTGACAAGCAAGTTGGATATGAAATTAAAAAAGAGGTTGATGAAATGCTATGTTTGGAATGTGTTTTTGTATGGATCTGAAACGTGGACGATTAGGAAAGCGAACAGGAAGAGAATAGAGGCGTTTGAAATGTGGATATGGAGAAAAATGGATGGTATAATTTGGAGTGATAAAGTAAGAAATGAGGAGGTCCTGCAGCGCGTGGGAGAAGACAGAATATTGATGGATATTATTAAGAAACGGCAGAGAAACTGGATTGGACACGTCATAAGGCATGAAGGACTATTGAAAATGGCAGTAGAGGGAGCGGTGGAGGGAAAGATGAAGAGAGGGAGAAGGAGAAGAAAGCTTTTGGATGAAGTAAAAGGAAGAGAAGGATATGCAAAATTTAAAGCTAAAGCCTTGGGAAGGAAATTATTTTAAAACCAATTACGCCAAGGACCTGCTATTTGGCAGAAAACCAATGATGATGATGATTAAATCTGTATTAGTCTTGCTAAGCGCACTACAATTTTCCTTCTAAAATATTTATGTTTATTTGAAACTATAGGCATATCTATATAGAATGAAACTGTATTTATTATGAAATGTTGGAAAAATGTGAATCGGAAAAGTCAAACCTCTCCCTCAAAACGTATAAAACATAGAGAATCAAAAATATATTTCTACAAACTAGGAAGTTCTACATTATGTTAGATATTGTGTTATTGAATGTATAATACACGAGGAAATTTAAAGTGGTTCAATAATTGCTCTCATTTAAACGCAGTAAACTATGAATTTATGTTTCCTGAGATTCAGGAAGTTCTTAGCATTAGCATTATTAACGTACGGGGTGAATTCAAGTTGGCATTAATAATTCGGCTCATACTTCACGATAGAAAGCGAACACTTGCACGTACTGTGAAGTTATGAAAGCAACTAAATCATTTAAACTATGAATGGCTGTTAAAAAAGTTCCCGGAATAGCTCATTATCATTCTCAAAAGAACTATTTTTACTACTCGCTGTCTTTATAGATTATTGGTTGAGAATTTCAATCATAAGGCTCTAGTAACAACACTTCATCTCAATAACTATTACTACTCATTGTCACTAACACTAGATTGTTGAGACTTGTCATGAGGCGCTCGCGGTAATGCAACATTACAATGACTCTCGGTAACTTTCGGCTTGAAAATATTCCAGAAGCTTGAATCCGGGAAGTTCTTGATTGCAGTTTTGATTTCAGTTTTCAGATTTACTTCAGGACCGTGAATACCTAGAAACACAGTCTCTCCCTGTGGCTCGCAAGCCACACTTTACCGATACTTGTTCAAATCGTAACCACAACTTACAAAACTGATATTAGGGGAAATTTTAAAGCAAAGGTGAAAGAAATCATCATAAAGTGCAGCTTTAATCCTGATATTATGATTCTTAATACAACCTAGTTACTAAGAAGTCAATATTATTCTCGTCAAACACTTACCAAATTTTCAGCGAGACGTCCTCTGTTTCCGAAGCACTCACAACTGTAGCGAGATGTGAACTAACCAAGGCCCTTTGAAGGTTTTCCAGAGGTCTCCATGAGTCGAGGTGAAAGGAAGGAATTCTTGAGACCTTGTGGAAGGTAAACAAAGTGAAAAATCTACCCTCTGTTAGATTGGGCCGGTTCTTTTCGTTATATCGCACTCACTTGGCTTTTGCTTGCTAATTCATTCGTCATTAACCTCATTCCATCTTGTTGCTGCTACGTGTAATTCTTCACAATCAGCAAGTTATGTAAGCTACGAGAAACTTTTTTCATTGCGCGGTTTAACTCTGATAACCTGACTAGTAAATACCATATAGAATATATATTAAGTTACGATACATAGGTAATATACATTCAGCATTACGACAGATCTGAGATGCGAGCTGAGATAAAATGCAAAAAGAAACTTAGAGCATGGTTCCATGTAATATTTTTTCTTTGGGCGGAAAGAAAGTTGTTGGCGGGGTTTACATTAGCCATAGTTGCTAAGGAGAAGAAAGAAAATCTACAAGTTAATGATTTTTATTTCTTTAATGGTGAAATGAGTCGTGCTATTATGCTTTCCTTGTAAATGAGCAATACCATTATGAAATGTATGAAATTGTTTGCTCTAGAAATAAGGTTTTGAAACTTCACGAAAAAATAGTGTCCACAAAAAAAATATTTTGGAGGGCATTTGAAAAAGTAGGATAGGAAAGGAATTGACATAGTAAAATGAGGAACTCGTCCAGAAAAAAACTCGAGATTAATTTGACGATGGAAATGTTTGAAGGAATCGGGACTTGAATCATCATCATCCACCTACCGAAGGACTTGTTTGATCAGTTAATGTATCACTCAAAACAGTCTTACTTCATAGGGGTTCTCGCTAGGGCATAAACTCAGGCAAACAAATCAAGAATGTCTACTGCAACAACTTGAAGAGAATTCACGATCATAAATGTGCCGAATAAAACACAGTGTATGGAGTGGTATGGGCAAGAAATTAAGGGATGAAATTATAAAGAGACTAATTAAGAATAAATGAGACACAGAAGAAAGACTTTCTGTTGCACATAAATACAGCAAAAAAATGAATGTGATGTATAATCATGGACTGGTCGAAAGACTAAAACAACAAGTGGTTTGTGGACAAAAATACAGTTTAATTCAATGAACGAATATTTAACCACTCACGGGATTACGAATACTAAACATCTCCAGTATGAAATATTAATTCATCTCCAATGAAAATAATATCTTTGATTACTAGACGGCGATTGCTTTTCAACAAGATTCTCATTGTCAGGGGCGTCTACGAAGTTGTGGCCACTTACCTGAATGTAACAACACGTAACAATAATAATAGCTACAACAACATCAACAACAATGATGATGATAGTAATAATGACGATGATGATAATAATAATAATAACAACAACAATCAGACTTTGTTCCGGTTAGATCGAAACTCGACGCGAGTACTTAAGAGTTAAGTATTCTGAAGCAAGACGTAGCAAACTGGAATTAATGTTTCTCAAGGTGGAATTAATTTGATTCTATTCAGTTTAAAATGCGTATCTACAAATGTTTACGCGATCAGCTCGAGCGAAACTGAAAGAAAGAGAAGAAAGAGCAAACACTGAGGAGTAATTTCAGGAGGGAATTCGAGAGCAAAAAACACGACTTCCTGAATAGCGCAGTTCTGTGCTTTAAAGTGTACCCTAGGCTCATGAAAGAGGCATCGATTTCGATCAGTGGAAGAGAGACATAGGAGAGAGGCTTCTATATTTATGAACCAAGGGATTCCTTCTTTCAAGGCAGAAAGCGAGAATTTACACGGTGAAATGATCTTCCCCCCTATCGGCTATTAATGAAATTATTTCAACAAGCGAAGAAAATTTCAGCTCTATGGTGATGTTTGATGGATTTTGTTTCCATTTTGTCAAACGAACTAAGTACTCTTTGACTTGATACTCCATTCTCTTCTTATTAAAGTGGGAGAACGGTTTGGTTCCTAAAATTTATGAGTTTAAAAATTGAAAACTGGTATTAAAATTCACAAATACTGTTATTTTAATGATAATAACATTTGAAAACTAAAATGTTAATTCATTAAATGACTCTGGGTATAACGTTAAATATAATTATCGGAAACACCTTTAACTTCAACGGAGACGAGAAATTACTGCTGGGAGCTTTGAAAAAGACGAGTGAAAACTTATATAATGTTAAAACTTCATCCGAACTAAAGATATTATGGAAAAGGTTGTTATTGAGCTACCCATAATCTTATTTAGAGTATTTGAAGAAAAACAATTCATTTAGTAGCCATGGAGATCCAAAATTGTTGCCTAGCTACGTATCTCACAATACTAAAAATTATGAGCCCAAAAGATTAATGTTTCTATGCAACGAAAAGGTCTTCTCTAATACAGGGGCTTAAAACTTTGCTCATTAAATTTCGCCGTTGCGCAGGTAATAGTTCACACTTTAAGCCTCAGGTTCGATTTCAGATCACTCACTTTAATTTCCACAAGAAATCTACATCGAAATTTAAATAAATGCCCCCAAACCGCCTTTCGGTGAGTGTAAAGTGGCAGGGGGGGTAAACACCAAGCGTTCGAGTGACCTCTTCAGTTTATTGCTATCGTGTATCGTTCGCGGAAAGAATGAGTCCCTGAAACGGCTTGTCCTCTCATCTATTTCTCTTATTTTACGCTCATTGTCGGATCGGTTGAAATAGCAGGGGGTAATAACGATTACGTCTTCCGCAAATGTACTTACTCTGTATTTACCAAGCTACCGCAACCTAGCTTCTAATCTCATTTCTTTCAAGATTCCAACCTCCAACAGGAAATGTGTGTAAAGTTAATTTTTATCGCCTGCCGACTTCGGTTCCCTAGCGAAATCAAATCAGAAATAATGTTGTCACGAAGTTGAGAAAAGTACCGTAAAGAATGGGAGTAAATAAAATCTTTTATCGAATAAAGTTTTTTGATTCAAAATCGCGAGAAATTTTACCAAATATTCCGAAATTTTCTAAAATTTAGCACTTTTTGCGAAGTTTCCTCGGAGACCAGGAATAGTATCACAGGAAAACGGGTAAGGGTGACTTTGCGCAAGATGGTGCGCACCCAGGAAAAATCCCAAGGAAGAATGGACTTGAAAAAAGTCTGACGGGACCGGGAATCGAACCCGGGTCTCTCAATTGCCGGTCGGGTGCTCTGTTGAGGTATCCCGGCAGAACATTTCTTCAAGCAATTCGGGGGACTTTGTGGGCAAGGACTTCGCGAGTTCGTCCACATGGTGGCATCGTTCGCTGTCATGGCTTCATAGAAGCACCGGCCACACAAAGTGATGGAAAGGATACCCCCTTCAGGTTGGGAACACATGATATGTTCTGTCGGGATAGCTCAACGGACAGAGCACCCGACCGGCAATTGGGAGACACGGGTTCGATTCCCGGTCCCGTCAGACTTTTTTCAAGTCCAATCTTCCTTGGGTTTTTTGACAGGAATAGTATGTTAAGAGTTTGTGGGAATGAATGCCGAAAAGGAATCAATGAACAAATCAATTTCGACGCCTTAAAACGATATGCTGTTTAGTAGAAAAAATTATAATTTTTTCGCTTCCCCAGCATGGTATGGGAGCAGCCAATGAAGCTATAGAAGTCAGGAGGTTAGGCCCCCACAGTAGGTTAATAGGATAAAAATAGGCCCACAGGATTGATATTACTATTCTGTTAATGTTTTATTGGAATAAGTGAGATATCTTGTAATTTTTATGTATGTAGGATGAAAATCACATTTGACCGTACCTCCCTGGCAGTATATTGCAGATCAGGAGTGGTTCTTGATTACTAAAGTCATAACTATGTGGAAATTTCAACTCAATTTGTTATAAATCCTCACTGAATTAAAATGAAAACTTTCTTCAGAAAAGAGACCTCTCTCCACCCTTACTCTCAGGTCACGTTGAGCAGTATTTACCCTTTAATGCGTGCATTCGGATCTCTTAGTACTTTCACGTGGGAATAAAAGGAAAAAAATGCAATGCTTCACGAATCATTCAATCCTCATCACAAAGAACCTAGCCCTAGCCCTCGATTCCCTCCGATATAGTACGATGAACGAATCTCGCGTCCCAACGGTCTATTCCGAAAGGGCACTTAAGTTTCCTCCGTGATTTTCGAGAGTAGAGAAAATAATGGCTTCCCATCATGGGACATTCCCGCCGACCAATTCAACCCCTTCTAATACTACTAGATTGCTCTACTCCCCATGCGAATCTAGCGTCCAAATGTGGGTCAAGAACGCCCACTCAAAACACGATCGATTCTTCCCTTCAGAGATTCTTCCTCCAGCTCCCCAATTCAACCCATGCACTACGCCCCATTCGACTACAAATGGCCGCGGCGCGTGTTTATTGCTCGGCCGCCACATTCACTTGGAAACGCAGCCTTTGTTGATTTATACAGTTCATTAATTCACATGCAGCTGATGCATCAGTTTGCAGTGCATTTAGTATTGCATGACAGTACATAAATTTAACTTATAAACCACTGAAAAACAACGAATATATAAAATACCTATTTACACGCCTCTTTTTATAATTTACTAGTTAAAGTGCCCGTTGATTCTCAACGGGAAAAGTATGTAAATGCTTGAGCTTGGATTCAATAATGGAATAGTCGTAAGGGGGATGACTTGTTTAAAACCTCAAATTTTTAGAAAAGTTTCCTTTATTTGGTCAAAATGCTCGCAATTTTGAGAAGAAAACAATATTTGACTTCCATAATAAGAATCTTCGTTCAATTTCCCTTCTTTTGGTGCTTGTCTCGATTTCATGCGACTACTCTTTCATATTTAAATTTGCAAAAGAAACGAACCCTGCAAGCGAGTCGAATTAAAGTCGAGCTCATTTGGCTATGCGAAAGCCCACGGAGGAAATAAAAAAAATTCTTTAGCTAATGTCCGGTACAGATGAAATTCAAAATATTCGTACTATCCGGTGTGATGGTATATCGGCACACATGTCCCACATCGCACTTATCAGAGTAACAAAATAATAAGACCCTACCCCACCTGAGGGTTTAATGGCCTTTTCCGTCGTTTTGTGACCGAGATGATGATGATAAAAACAACAAGAACAATAATAATAATGAAAACAATAGCATTAACAATAATAACAATAATTATTAATATTTATATAATGCGTAATTTAAAATGTTCAATCCGATTCTCTCCCAAAGAATAATGGATATCTCTATCTAAAATATGATCACATAAGATTCGAAAAGAGACGAAACCGAAAAATCTCCTTCAGGAAGTCACGGATAAGGAACTTCCGGAAGAAAAAGTTCCCATTTCGGAGCCATCTATTACGTCGGAGTTTATATCAGAACGCCCACTACGTGTCGTTATTGGTGGTTGCGTTGGCGACAAGAAACGCCTCCCAATTCAGTGAGCTTCCCATCATCCCCTTCCTTCTTTATCGAGGTCAAGGACATACGTTCCATTTCCTTCCGGTCCTTCCCTCCGTCTCACACATTCCCTTGAATAAGTCGACTGCCAATGCGGGCCTGGATTGGAAAATATATTCGACCTATTTTGATTCGATGGTTTTTATTTCCCTAGGCGGAAGATTTACTGCGGTTTTTGCATCCGATGCAGATCGCACTATCCGGAGCAGCCTTTTATCAACCCTTTTCTGCATGCGGAATCTTGAATCACAGCGGGCTTTTGGTTGAAGAACGTAATTACTTCAAAGTAAATGTTCGATGGCGGTATCGTTCGTTAACCGGCCATCGATCAACCATCGAGAAATTGTTTTCCAAGGAGAAACAGACACGAAAGAAAGGTCTGACAGGACCGAGGCTCGAACCCGGATCTTCCACAATCCGGGTAGCTGCTATAGCCAATTGAGCTGTCGTGCAGGAGCAATTAGACACGCCGTTCCGGAGATTTTGTGGTCAAATAGGGCCCGAAAATTTTAGCAAATCGATCTGTACCCCAACTAAAATTTAAAGTTCAAAAATTTTTATGATGATTATTTACGTGATAAAAATTGCACGTGGTTGCAAAATTTTGCATTTTTATCGATTATATTTTGTTTTTTGTTCGGTCGTCAATGGTGTCCGTCAGCTGAATAAATCAGCCGAGTAAATTTGATCTTTTACGCTAGTTTTTTCCCATATCAGAAAAATTTGGCCAAATTTGAAATCAAGCATCCTTTGACAAATGTAACATTCGCTCTGAATTTCACGCAAATTGAGTCGGAACAATTTCATGTATGTTAACCCTGCGTTGCCAACGTTGGTTTACCATAAGCCTTTTCCACAAGTGTCTACACGCCTACCGGACGTATGGTTGGCAACGCAGTGTTAATGAACACTACCGTATTTCCTCGAAAATCCCTAGCCTTATTTTTCAGGATGTTCTTAATATAAGCCCTACCGCAAATACAAGCCCTAGTTTAGATCGTCATCCAGGCGAACGCACTTCGTTCGTCCATTGAAATATGGACAGGCAGACGTATTGAACTATAAAGTAATGAATTTATAAATAAATATAAATAATATTAATTTACATAAGTACTTTAAAAAAAGACGTAAGAAAAAGCAAAGGAGTTCTCGTCGCCATTTTACTTGAGTAAATTCAGATTTTTGTATTTGAATGTATGTAAATTTCTGTGCATGAAAAATTAACACTCCCTGAAGCTATGCCCTAATGAGTCTTTAGAAATGTAATTAATTATATAACCCGTTCTCATTTTGAGGAAATATGGTGTTTCCTAGAAACTATGTAAAACGCAAACCATGAAAAGATATAATAATTAGGACGTTAAGAAATTTCTTGCAAGTCACTCATTGTTGTTTACAATAGGCTATTGTTACGTTCTCGTTATCGTGCGCTGGAATTTGCGGAGACTCTTTATTGTTAAATTATTGCAACAATCCTGCGCGACAATATCATTGTTTTGTTACAGTTTGAAGCTATTCCACACGCGCTAAAGCTTGAAATTCCCCTCTAATTCTGCTGAATAATTTAATGGAATGCGAAAAATCATTTTGAATTTCTAGGATATTTAACTACCGTATACAATCGAAACTAAGACGCACCCAAGTTTTGGAAGACATGTTGGAAGAAAAATAATGTTATTGAAAGGCGTATGCTATTTGTTTTTTATTTATCGTAACCCGCTGGCAAACCAATGAAAGATAATGCGAGCCTTATTGATTGCTTACGAAAAGGGCATTAACTCGCACGGGAAAAACCGAATTGTCGTTTACAATAAGCTTTCAAACCTAAAATTAAATTAACTTTTCTCTGCGATACTTTACGATAATGGGTGTTAGAACGCGGACTTAAGACGTATTCGAATCTAGCACACCCGATTTTTGACAACTCTAAGAAAGCAAAAAGGATTGTTATAAGTAGATGACATTTTGGATCGGCAAACCAGGAATAAACGCAGAGAACACCGTCCACGAAACTGTAACTTCAGGAAATTATTTTCACTGTCAACTGAGTAACATAAATATTTTCTATCATTAATATTACCATAACACATTGACGATGACTAAGACGAAAGATATGACCTCGGTACTAATAATTTTTGGATTAAATAGAATTAAATACTCACAGAAAGTCGATAGCACTGCCAATGAGGTGAAGTAATATCTCCTGAAAAAGGTACATAACCTCTCCACATGCAAAATCAAAAAATATAGCGAACTGTCCTTCACCCTGATTGATGATCTCGGGTCAAATTTATGCGAAAGGATGGACGAAAACCTTACATTGGTGTCTACTGTAGCATATGTTCCAAAAGTGGAGTTTAGCTGAACAGGATATTATGAAATTGAAGATCTTGAGACGGGTAAAATATGGGGAGAGTTAAATGGGTGAATTTTGGAAAATATAATGAAAAAAGATCGAGAAAGGCCTTTTTTTTGAGTGTATTGCTGCTTAGGCGTGAATCTCCTTTTATTTTAACGGGAAATTTTCGTCTTTGTGTATTCAAAATTAATATCTGGTAACCTTGGTGATGGTAGTTCTTAAAGTTAGTAGGCAATGAATCGACTGTCTCGAAGAGGGATGGATTGGAGAGCTGCAAGAAACCAGTCGACGTGTCCTTCATGCTTGAAAGATCCCAAAACATGTAAGGGAAGGGATAAACCAGCAGGAAATAGAGAATCCGTATCAAAAGAGAGCATTAAGATGCGAGATTCAGACAGTATGTAGTAGGATACGGTTTATAGCAAAGGGGTTATGTCTAAGTTTCAAGCAATGCCTTCTTATCAGGACATCGAACCGGAATCGAGACGTAAACTGGAAAATCTGTATTTAAACCGAACCGGTGA
Source organism: Ladona fulva (assembly GCA_000376725.2). Classification (NCBI taxonomy): domain Eukaryota; kingdom Metazoa; phylum Arthropoda; class Insecta; order Odonata; family Libellulidae; genus Ladona; species Ladona fulva. The sequence goes on from KZ308158.1 coordinate 1,027,862, forward strand.
CAAAAAATACATTTCATGAACTTTGACTGTATCTTCAATTTCAGGAATTTCGTAATGAAATGGTTAAATTAAATATTATTATAATGCTTCATAAAATAAAAAATATCAGAAAAACTATGATATCGTAGGGAACGAAACTGGTCCAAACCGGTTTGACGATAGGAGTTGAAGCTGAACCGGAACTGAGTCGATTTCGGTTTCACTGAAAGCGAAAACCGAAATGAAACGATCTCGGTTCGAATCCTATCCAAACCGGTAGCTGCCGGAGCTAAACCGGAACCGAATCGAATTTCGTTTCCGGAAAACCGGATTTAAAAAATCACGGTTCGAAGCCCTGCTTGTATCACTGGAAAGGAACTGGTAGAATCCGATGGATCTAAATGAAGATAATCTCGTCGTCAATTGTTTTTATTAGATTACTCGTTACAGGCAAGAATAAACCTAGAAATCACTCAAGGAACATGGACGAATCAAAATAGGGCTTGGGATTTATTGTTGATGCGGCTGCCAGTGGAATTCACATGTAAAAAAATTTCAAGCTCTTTCGTTTTGCAAGCTACCGATGCACAATCAGTTCTTCGTAGTCATCCTTGGAGTTCACATCCTCGTTAACAAAAAACGTATCTTCGAGAAGGTCACTAAATCACTAACCAAACACTTAGCACGGCGCAATTAGTAGTAGTGCGTTATCTTTTGGAAAATAGGCACACTTTCATATCGCAATTTCACAAAAACTTATGAGTCATCCGATCCGTAGAAAAAGACGAGTGTATTTATGTACAGACCGTAAGTTGCATGGCAACGACATTGTTTACTGACCTGGTCGGAGGAGAACATTTGAAGAACAACAATGGAAACGTCAAATATGACCTAAGGTTACCAAGTAACGGTCATTGTTTTGTATTAATCCATCGATAGAGGTGCAGAACGTGAGTGAAATATGTGGACTTCATAATCTCCATTCAATAGTTTCCACTTTGTTTGTTCAAAGACAAAGAAACACTGGGAAGGTGCATTTTTTTCAGTACTCGGAAATGGTATCTGAAGCTGCAAAAAAATCTAGGATATTAAATGGGCTTAACAGACGTTTTCCAAAAAATGGCAAAGGTCCAGGACGTAGCAAATAATGAAACTGAAATGCTTAAATATGGGAAATAATGAAGGATTCCTTTCACAAAATTGTCGGAAGATTAAAACATCAATTCTCTAAGATCCGCGAGTCGCCCGAGAGTGAAAATTTTCACATTGTTCAATCAACTGTCGATATTTGGGTATAATTCATGTAATTATAACGGTGCCAGATTAACAACAACGAATTTCAGCTTATAAATCATGAAACAAAAAATGGTAACATCAAACGCCAGAGGAATTGCAAACAAAATTCAAAATGTTACTCAATAAACAAGACTGTATATAATAATTAATATTGTATAAACATAAGGAAAGGAATTAAAAACAACAATAGGGTCTTCCATCAACAATACTTGTTATTGTTAATGTAGCCTCAGTGTTGCCGCACTAACAAAGGCGTACAAGAAGGCAACAATACGCATGTAGCTTCAGTCCTGCCGCTCTAATATAGGCTTACAAGAATAATCATCTGCACTTTGATTTTTCCCTTGAAATTCGCATTCATTTCCTAAAACTGAACCAATGTTTCATCAACAGCAGCTTGCTTATCACATAAACCATTAAGCGGATCCAAGTGTTCCAGATAAGCCAATAAAAGCAGACGTGGGAGTAAAATGCATGCACCGTAAAATTCCTCCAGTCTAGGACATACGAGTCATGGACTTCAACTGAATTTCAAACAGCAATGTAAGAAACAGCGTATTTCATGATTCAAACATTCAAAAATTATGACTGATATTTTTGCAGCTTTAGATATATTTTTCCGCAGGTTTAGCCTGAAATTTGCGTTATTTACTTAACTATTTAGGGTTTTAAATCATGCCCGAATTCACATTTAATTCATCAAGTCCAAAATATAACTAACACCGAATCATTCCGATACTTGCTTGGACGAAAGTGTTTCTTTTTTATCATATACGTGCACCCACGCATAACGCTATTCGTGGCCTCAGAAAACGCCATAGTATTGTCAGATTTTTCAGGTTCACTGCGAAATTGTTTTCACGTACTTGAAGTTCAATTGTGGGCCACCAGATGGGGATGATCAAGAAAGGTAGTTTCGCCGCCAGTTTTACATTCGTGATCACCTTGGATACGGAGAATAACACGCGCGGAATTATTTTTAACAAAATGGCACATGATCTGAACATGGAGAATTGACTACCCGATGAGGACATTGAATCATGAACTCACCGGAAACATTAACATGAATATTTGGAGCAATTTTCGAAGATTGGTTCTCTTCGAAAACATTTTTGGCTTTTAATTACTTCTTACTTACAAATATTGGCGGATTCATCATAATAATGAAAACATCAAAATAATGCAACAGTAAACCAATTGAACAGTAAGCATATTGTCATGCCATAATGTATAGACTAATTAATTCGAATCACACTTTGTGTAGAAAATACTGTTTCAGGACGTCATCAATCAATATAGAGCTTTTTGACAGATAAATCATACTTATCGAAACTATAGCAACCTTGATTTCGTAAATGTTAAGTCAACGTAATTAAGGAGTTCGAAAAGTTCCCGTAAATTGCTCATTGTTGTTCCCAGAAGGCTATTGTTACATCACATCGTTACGTGCGCGGAATGGGAAAGAGGATTCACTGTCAGACACTTGCAACAATGCTACATTACAATATTATTCGGTTTCATTTTGAATTATAACTCTCAAGCGGCAGACCTTGACTCCGGGAACTTCTTAAACATCCCTTGTACCATCAATCTATGTTCTAGAAAAACATAAATGATAACAAAAGCAATCACAGATTTTAACCATAACACATTTCACACCACATAAATTCGTCCCCAAGCATATATAACGTTCGGATGTAAAAAAAATCATATTCCTTTGATTTTTTCGGTGGTTATAAACGCATCTCCTTCTGAGACGAGAGTTTAATTAAAAAAATTGACGAAGTCCAACCCTAATTATTACCACATTTAACACAACACATTACATTCTTACAAACTTCAACAATTGTAGTTAACATCCCAATCATTCTTGCTTACATACTCCAATTGTTTGAGACCATTGCAATGTTATCACACATTGAGTATCATTGTTACACCTTTGTTTACACAGTGGAAAACTACCTATCGCATTGGACCCTGTATTTATCATAGAGAAGGCTAGGAATAAATGCATGCCTTCACTTTACTAGCCGAAATATCTTACGTAATTCAATGCTACGGAACTTATGTGTAAAAATATCAACAGGTTATCATTTTTCTTCGGGAATCGATTGAGTCTTCATTTCCAACCCTTGCATAAGCAGAATAATTTCGCCACAGCGGTTTTTAGGCCCCAAAATAATTATTGAACGATTCACAAAGGGGCAAATTATTAGTGCCAGTCTTGAAAACTGGCTGTAATTCTGCACATATCCGCTCATTGGCAATCATAAAAAATTGTGCGTTATAATTCTTATTTGAACCTGCAGCGCTAAAAATGCTCGCCACTTTCATCTATCTTCGCTTATTTTTGCTTCATTTCCTACGTATCAATTACAAAGTCGCTTTGCAATAAAAACAGCTTATGCACTCTAAAATTCATTTCTGCATCTTCGCACATTTTTATTTTTCTTATGAAAAAACCATCGATAATGTAAAATTTTCGTCGCTGAAAAGATTATAGTAAATGTTTTATGTGGGAAAAAATTAAACTCTGATCACAGGCGTTTCCAAGGGAACGAAAAATGTTTTGCTTGATAATAAAACACATAAAAACTCACGAGCATGTAAAAGCATGTAAAATCGAATATGTAAAATCGAACATGTAAAATCGAACATGTAAAATCGAACATGTAAAATCGAACATGTCAAATCATTAGTTTTTCCGTCAATTAAATTATTTTACTTGTTACTAGGCAGCAGATTGATTTAATTAATATCCTCAACGCCTTCAAAATTTCCTTGAAAATACCCTTTCCAAATTAAGAAGACTACATGAATTTTTTCAGTTTAAAAATAATAGATTATTTCAGTTTAAAATAATAGATATTTTTCTAAAGCAGGAAAAAGTAACGAAATAATCACTAACTGTCTAACTTCGAGTCCAGAGTACAAACGCTTAAAGAGCGACACAATATATATTAATTCCATCAGCTGCAATATATAAACCGAAATATGATATGATTAAATAAATAATCAATCTACCCAATTGGGTAAATATTTACCTTCGATGAAAAAATAACTGCACTCAGATATTTAAAATACTGACAGAGGTTGGTCTGATCTCATTTGCTAATTATCACAGATATTGCATTCATTTGCATTGAATAAACTGGATAATCATTTTGGAATCGCAAGAAGTTATAGAGGATAATAAAAAATAATTCACACCTCCATCATTATAACACGCTGGCAAGAAAAGGAGTAAAATTATATGAATTTTATAATAATTAAATTTGAAGGGTGATAGAATGTCGTTTTAATAACTTTAGAGCGCGAGTAATGAAAGAAATACTTTGTGGGATAGATTTGGTTTAAATTAAGCAAATGCTGTATTTATCATGTTTAATGATAATTCATTGTTGAATCTGCACAAAAATCGCTATATGACCAAGATAACAGTGTATTTTCCTTCTAAATGTCAATTGAAAATTAAAATTCTTTAACGAAATCCTCTTTCCACTCCACAAAAATCAGGGAAACGGGTAAGGTACATTTTTTCCACAAAAATTAATGAGAACGAGTTTTCAAAATCTGTCTAATTGTGTTAATCTGATTGATTTCCAGAACGTTAATAACACATTTTTTCGAATACCTCTAAATTAATTTTGAAGATGTATACCCCCGCTATTGCTTCCGAATGATACATTTTCCTGCCTGCTAACCTTTCTGAACAGCCAAGTCTGAAATTCACCATGAAGATACATCTGGAGGTTATCAAAATAACCTGTTTTATCCAAGCGTAATTTTTGCTTAAGTTATCAAAAGAACACATCTCGCAGGACGTCGCAAAAGTTCTCAAAGAGAAACACATTTCCCCGTCTAATCGCGGCCTTTTCCCATGCAAAACCTGCAAGACGTAACTCGATGTAATAGAGATTCAAGGAAGTACGCGGGCATGTGTACACTCATCAACCACTTACTTGTTTGTCTTTAAAAGCGAAACTTAAATACACGTTACTCTGCCTTCCGAACATTCAACGCAAGTGCAGCAAAGTGTCTCTCAAGTTTCTAATCTCAAGACGATGAGTTCGGATTTCAGTCATACATATGAGCAGCGAGAGATGAGTTTGAGTTGAGGGGAAGGCTATTAAACGGCAGAGAAGAACGAAATTGGAGCTCAGCAAGCCGAAGGATCTATAGGCTAAAGGCTTCAGCTTCCCATAGATACACAGAAAATTCACAACGCGGCAAAACAACGCAGGATTCGGAAAGCTAAACAAAACACCAACATCGGCTGAAACGGACGCGTTATTATTGATCTAAACAATCGATTTCTATTCGTGCAACAACGGAGAGCGCGACCAACAATAGGAATTCATGTTGTATGCTTGTATGCGGTCTATTGTCAACAATAGTACGGTAACAAAGTAACAATAACTTCTATAATGGAAACAGGAAGCTAATCCCAATTACACCCATTTTAATAATTAATTAACAATAACAAAGGACGAACAAACACGACCATTCCCTAACGACTAGCCGAGAATCGAACCCGAGTGCTAGGACCCTAACCACTCCGCCACCGGAGAATACAAAAATAAGAAAATAAAAAAATGGCAGTAAACCGAATAAATTTTAGGTGCATCTTCACAAATGCATTATGGTAAGAAGACGTACAATGAATGGCAACGGCTTTCATATATAGTGTACACTGGAGTAAGGAAAAACGATCTAAAAGAAGGCACTGATATATACCGTCACAACCACGAGGCATATTAGTATATGAGAATAACTCTTCCTTAGAACTGTGTTGTAGTAAAGTAAAAGCAATCTAAAATCTCAACATTACAAAGATTCTACGCTTTAAATGAGAAGGTTAGAATTAACTGATCTACTCTAATGCCAACTTGATTTGTTTATCATTCGGTAAAGCGATAGTCCTGTTTTCGGTTCAAATAATATCGTAGGCGAACTCCGAAAGCAATTCAATTTACAGGCACGGATATATTACACGGATTAAAGGCACGTTATTACAATTAGCGCGACAATAACGTATTCCTCGCACAACAATAAGGAAGTGTTTCCATGAACAGTATATCGTAGGTGTACTTAGAAAGCAATTAAATCAATTGTTAGGAGTGATTACCTCGTAATTGTGAGAGAAGACGCAACAATATACGGAAAACATTCCATAAATAGCTCAAGAATAACGTATTCCTCACACAACAATAAGGAAATGTTACCACGAAGAGCATATCGTAGGTGTACTAAAAAAGAAATAAAATCAATTGTTAGGATTTATTACCTCGTACCTTTGAGAGAAGACGCAACAATACACGGACACCATTCTATTGCTAGCTCAACAATAACGTTTTCCACGAACAACAATAAAGAAATATTTCCATGATGATGATCTTTTTGTTAAACCAAAGTCATCTATTAACTTATAATTTATCTAGTACTTGATTTCGGCTACAGACCGCATACAACATGAATAGGCAGAGCTTTTTCGTTTCACTCAGATTTGAAACACACAACGCTAAATGTACAGCCTTCGCGCATGCGCAATTCGAATGTTTTTTTCCTATCAGATTGCCGCGATTTTCATTTTTCCGCACAAAAGGATTCACCATTCATCCTTCTCGAAGGAAAAACACATACTTTATCAAACAAAGTCGGCGGTGGAGCGACTCGGAGTCTTCTATCACGAAATCGTCACAAAGGAAAAGAGAGCAAACCGAAACAATACCTCGCATCCGAAAAATTTTTCCTTCCCTCTCTTTTGAGATCCTTAAAACTCTAAGCATTCTCTCTCTTTTTGGGTCATTTCTTTGTCTCGAAGGGATCCAGTTAGGGAAATGTGAGGGTATGGGGCATCATCTTTTCGCTCCGCCGGAATCCTTCCCGTGGATTCAGCTCTTCAAAACTTCTCCGGAGTCCTTTGTCAACAGTTGGTGGCTTGGACCGAAGAGGAGGGGGATCTGACCCTCCGCGGTTCGCCCCCGTCGGAAGATCTCCTGCTGAGCCATCTTCGATTCATCTCTCTATGTCACAAAAGAGAGTTCATCTCCCAGCGACCTGCTGGAAAAGGAAGTGAAACATTAATGTGGGAATATAATCTATTTCAGAGAGAATCTATTTTGAAAGGAAGCTATAGTATCCGGGAGGAAATTATTGATCTTTTAAGTAAATTTTGATTTCAGACAAAGGCAATGTATCATAAGTAAAAGGATTAGACAAACGGCTTACTACACTTCCTTTTCCGTGAGTTATTTCGAATAATTCATACTTTACAAGTAGAATGTTCTAGAGTGAGTATCGGTCATTCGTAGCTTTTCTCAGCCAATGGAGAGAGTGCATATATCGTATCCAAATATATTTTACTTAGTTAAAAATATAATCTTACATTAATAATTACAACAGTTTACGTATAATAAACAAAAACATTCTTCCGTAAACGAATACTATCACATTTCAGTAAGCGACTTCAACAACGTCTGTGGTCGTCAAGGAGACATTTTTCCATGTCGCAAAATTTAACCAAAATCCAAACTTAAATCCAAAATTTCAATGAGTTTCGGAAATATTTTATAATAAGAATAAACACTTTGCGGAACTCTCTCCCGTTTACGACGATAAGAAACTGATAAATCTCAATTTGTTTCTTAATAAAGACGCCTTACTATTATAATAATGTTAATAAAAACAACATCATAATCATTACTAATAATAACAACAACAACAACAACAATAATAATAAAAAGAACAACAACACTTACTATTATTATTATCCATGAAGTAATAATCGCAGAAGGAATCGTATATGGTGCTTGTTCATGTAATAAATAGTAGTAGTATAATTAAAAGTCCTTCCGCACGTAGGCCCCCACCGGGAATCGAGCCCGAGACCACTTTCACCGAAGTCGAACGCGTTGCCCACTTGGCTATCCGAGAGCTTATTTAATGATCTCCAATCACAATGGTTGGTTACTTTTCCCAGAATGACTCGCAACGAAATATATTGAAATATGTTTAGCAGTTGCTCAAGAACGCAATATGCACTAAACTATTAAATTAAATTCAATGTACTAAATAGTTACGGAAAGAAATTATATATTTGCTTTGAAGCTTTTCCATGAAGAGCCAGACAAAGTCTAGGAGTTTCACCACATACACTGAACACAGGATATAAAAATAAATTTTGGACTCCAGGTGATAATACTTAGCAGTATTTCCTTTGTTTACGGTTGAATAACTGTCACCATGGCAACCAAAGGGCCCGAAATACGTGACACTAGTAGTAATAGAAACTAGGATTTTATCACGCTTAAAAAAAGAACAGAGCTACAAGTTTTCGGAAGAGGAAACGACACGGTTATTGGAAGAACGAATCTGAAAACCGATCTCTGCAAGGTGCCGGTTAGTTATACTGTCATTACGGCCGATGCGAAGCCCTCTAGCGGAAGTATCGCAATATATATTTCTATCGATAAGTTTTCTTTTTACTCAAACATTATGGAGATTGCGATTTTGGTATAAGCGACGGGAAATTGGCAACTCACATACTACCATTGTGCATTTGACATGTTACCCTCATAAATTGAGTATATAATGCGATGCGTATCGATACCGTTAATCATTTTTCAGGAGATTTTGCGCGGCATCTGACCTTTTCGATAATGTAATTTCGAAGTAAAGAAAGTACGCTGTTGAAAAGTGCCAAAACCGTAAAATATGGGACATGGAAAACGTAAAAAATTTAGACTAATAGCGTAGAAATAAGCAGGATGTGTTGTTTTAGCGTGAAAATTCACGACCATCGAGAGGTTTGACCTTAGAAAATCAACGAGTTATAAACAGAATCGGCCAACATATTTGTGTCAATCATCCGGGAAAAGATAAACTTGGAGAGAATGATTGATTTTGAAATTATAAAGATATCATTATATTTACACAAGTTACCCTTAACAATTACAATAATGAGAGGAGTTTAAAGGGACGGGTTTATTTGCTTCCAGGGATTTATTAGAATGGCTTGTAGATGACCAAGTGGTCAGCGCATTTATCTTCGGTGAAAGAGGTCTCAGGTTCGATTCCCGGTGAATACTAATACCTGTAAAGTGTGGCTAAATTCTGTGTGGGTAACCATGGTGAAATCGCCCACTAAATGTGAAATAGTTTGTGTTTGGCTTACTAGCAAAAGTCTGGAAGCTAGCGGTTACTATACTTGTAGAGTGGTGCTTATATATCAAATTTTATATATCTCAGAGAAAGTTTCTGTAATCGAAGCAAAATTCTGCAATAGCAATTGAATACTAATTGTTGCCTGAAGCTACTTGGTACTTCTTTTCTAGGCTGAATGTTTGTACTTCAATATTATTCATTCATTAATTATTTTTCCCGATTCAAACATTGCTGAAAATAATGAACTTAAGTGATAAATTAATTACATAGTGTTAATGTAAATTAATACATTATATAGCGTTTATATAAAACTAGAGTCTTGAAATAAGTGATTAAAGGTCTTTAAATACAAGAAAAATAGAAAATATGCAACATATATTCGAGGGTAAAAGGAAATACTGCCGACAAAAATTAAAGGAAATGCTGCTGACGAAATTTAACAGATTATTAAAAAAT
>KZ308158.1:1040782-1055382 GCA_000376725.2 Ladona fulva
TTCTGGACGACCAAGATTTGTTTCTTTCCCATTGCTAGGCGTCGTCTGGCCCTCTTTATATATATATATATGATGGATTAGCATGAAGATTAACTATAATATTCACTTTCAATCTAACAAAAAATTAAAATACCTCCAATGATCTCACGCGTCATCTTTATAAATTAACTCAGAATTTGTGGCACAGTACGTAATAAGTCTATATTATCAGAGAGATTATATGCTAATGAATTATTATATTAATTTATCATATCATATTTCCTTCATAGAATCAATTACCAGTAGAAAACTTCTTGCGAGTATAATTGTTTTATTGCACTCGAAAAGAGTTATAGAACCAATGTAACCTATGCGATATGAACACCAGCAAGTGAAAAGTGATAGGCTCTCAAGAAAGCAGATTCATAAGCAAATACATAAGTAGCGGTATGTAGAAGGAGTGGAAAGCTTAAAATTGACTACAATATGCTCATTGGACAGTCCAAAAAAATAGGCTACCGTTTAAATACCTTCCGTATCCCATAATGCAAATTGACTGAAGGGAGAAGGGATTCCAACAATTTACCTTTATTAGTATCCAGGGATTCGCTACTCTTGACAGATGTCAACATCCCAGATGGGGGAAACTCCTTCCCGACGGGATAGCAAACGTGGCTGCCGTCGTACATGACACACACCGCTTTGGAGCAGCTCGGCATCCTCAAGTGGTCCTTGTCGTCCAACTTCCGCCTCTCCCCTCCCTCCACATCGGACACCATCCTCCTCTCTTCCTCCTTGGACACCAAATCTCCGTTGGGATGCCACTCCATCCCCCCATTGCCCTTCGACTGCTCCAGGAGCAGGGTCACGTGCTGGTGGTGGTCCGGCTCGCTGAGGAACTCCCCGGAGGCGTACCGGAAGTGGACGTGATGGAGGCGGTGGTTGGAGTTGGAGGTGGGGGACTCGGAGGGATGCTTCCGGTGTCTGCGATGCTTGCTGCGGAGCATCGCCATTCTGTTGGACGAGGATAAATTGCAATATTCATAATGATAACAATAGAAATAATAAAAATAATAACAACAAGAGAAATAATAATAATAACAATAACAATAGAAATAACAATGCAAATAAAATCTCTATAATCATAATAATGGTGATGATAGTTATAATTTCGTTTTTATTTCTAGGACGTATTTTTGCCAAGGTGGACGATTNGGCTCCTACGGCAATTAATACATTTCGCCAACACCGCACACTCGGTGGAGGGACTCTGAATCGCTCTTTCTTCACTCCGACGATTTGTTCTCCCCATTCACCTCCCGCTGAAAATTCTAAGCTAACGGAATTCCAATTAAAAAAGCCTTCCTGCCCGACTTGGCTTTTCCTTCCTTTTACCTCCGCTTCAGTCTTCCGTCCACATTCCCTCTGCTCACCTGTATCTCTCACAGGTAGCTTAGTATTTGCTTATAATTTACTCTCTTTGGCCTTCCTTTGGGTTTTAGAATGGAGGATCTCACAAACCACTTCTTGGTATTTCCTTCCTTACCCCTGTATCACTTCACTTAATTATCATTTTCGCCGTTCAATTTTTGGATGAGCACATTATTTGATTATTCACAACTTTTCTCCTTAACTTCCAATCCTTGAGCATGTATTTCCCTTCAGCCACATTTATTTATTTTATACCAATGCCCCCACAAACATCCATTTACTGGACCATTACAGTGGTGAGCTTCAAACAATAACAAAGGACGGACACACACAACTATTCCCTAACAGGAAAAATCCGACTAGGATTCGAACCCGGGACCTTATATCATACTTATTTATTTTCTTAAATTTAACTCTATGGAGGGTAGTTCTAGTGTTGGGGCTTTTCATCTGTAAGCTTTTATGTCATAAAAATTGTTCTTTTCTTTTCCGCGATTGTATCATGATTGCATATAATGGCTAACACGTAAGATAGCCAAGTCTAAGCTCGTCTAATTATCTGGCTGTTGATTGGCTCATTCTTCCTCTACGTTCTTTCATCTGGTTTCTTAGTTTGGTGCCCATCCGCTCTTGAGCATTCCCTCATACATTCTTTTTTTCACTAGTATTAACACCGTATGGCGTGGAGTCCACAAAAGCATTGCTTTCTTTTACTGTCACGGTCTCCAACTTCACAGCAACGTCAATAACTATTCCTGAATACTGAGCAAAAAGAGTTGTAACACCATAGAGAGGCTAAAATTCAGTTTTCTATCAAGTCTAGGAGTAGACTAATTAAGAAGATATGTCAAGTGGGTAAATCTGTCAGAAATGCGATAATTTAGAAGAGAAGTTAAGAAGTTAGTTGATTCAGAAAGAGAATTCGGCAAGGCAAGGCTTCGAGTTAATATAAGAAGGATAAGTCATGTTTAGTTCGACTGACAGAGAGAGTCCAAGAAAAGAGAAGATATTATAGAAGAAGAATGGCGGAAAGAAGATAATCCGATTTTATTGGCAAAAAAGTGAAGTTAACAAAGGTCCACTTAATATCCATGTAAAAAAATACGTTCACGGTAGTTGTAATAGCCGATATTCACCCCTCCAACTGGAGTGCAACGTCAGCAAAAAAAGCTGTTACGTCAATTTCCCGAAGATTTACATAAAACCAAGTTTATTAAATAGCTAAAAGTTTAAACTAATTAAAGCAATTTCTTTTTTAAAGACTTAAAGATTTTTAAAAAGTTAAAGGTGGCCTATCCCCTTGAAAAGGTAGTATAGAATACAAAATTTATTCAAGAAAGGCCATGCGAAGTTTCGAAGTCCTCACTCAAAAAAAATTCCTTGTTTTTAGCCAGCTTTTTTCAATTCTAGCAATATTTTATACTGAGGCGCCAAGGGCAGCTGGAGTTGTAAGCTCAGCTCTGGATTGGTTCATAACGTTACGGTATGAGTGCCCTTTCCTGCACGTAATACATACTCATTTAATCAGATGCTATCTAGGATTGGCACTTCCTCTGGCAAACGCATTAGTCCTCCGCGCACCCTGACACGCTCACGTAGCTGCGTTCCATGGATACGTGATTCTGCTGATAAGAGCAGAATTAAAGCTGTGAGGAATGTGTGGAAAAGGGATCAGGAGTGCATTAAGAAAGGGAATACCAAAGGAAGGTATTCGAGGGATTTCCTAACGCTTCGGAAGGGGTTCTTTCGGTTTTAGAAAATGCAGCATCACCGCATGTTAATTGCGCAAAGGATGCTATGGAAAGAGCAAATATTCAGCTCGTTACTATGATGTAGGATAGTTGGAATCCCGTTGCTATGGCGTCTGTTTGCTCAAAGCAAAAAGGAACATTGCCCGCCGTCGTTCATTATTTTCAAAGAGCTACGATGCTGGATAAATATGCAAGCTTCTCTGTTTACTTCATTCTCTACGAACAGGGATAGTTTTCTTTGAGGAAAATGCTTGGCTGAGCGCAAGATTTTGCTCATTTGGACTCGCGATGATCATTCTATGGATTTGAATCACCATTTCCCTTGCTCGTGACCAATATCTGAGGAGCAAGGACCCAGTATCAGATGCGGGTAATATTGTGGCGTATACTATTTTACGGTTTCATGTCTAACCAGATTGCCTTCGGTCGCAAAATATCTTGTATATGCACAGCCATCCTGAAAACGAAATAGAAAATTTATCTGCGAATTACATAGTGTGAATCATTGATTTTTATAAATGTTGGTTCACCGTTCTTCCAGATTGTCCGCAAAAATTTCGATACAGCTTAAATCAACTAATATTGCAAAATTGGAAATTTTTACTTAAAAACTTAGACTTAATAAAAGTTTCCTCACCTATGGTTGAGCTATAAACAATTCTTTCTTCGCTTCAATAATACATGACCTGTCGACGTCATAACTCCTTTTGAACAATAAATAAGCTGCCAACAATATTATTCCTTTCGAACAGTATGTGGGCCGTCAACAGTATAATTAAATTTTAACAATTTATCTGATGTCAACAATATAACAATATAAATGTTCGAATCATCACCAACATTGATGTATTGTTGTTAAACCATGTACGATCTCTTAAAAATGTGAATCCAATCAAAGGCTGTATACTTGTATGAAGTAGACTACTGTATTTCTTGTTGTGAGTCGTTTGATTTAAATCAAATTAATTTAATCTGTGAGTATTCTAGTTGATTTCTATGTGAATTTTCTCAAGTATTTCCCTTATTACCTTTCGCATAGTGCTGCTGTCTTCTTTACATGTAAGAAACTATTTTAAAAGTTTTCTCACTCTCATAGGCGAGAGCGTGACATTATATTTTTACCCACAGTGCTTTCACATCTTCGGAACTCCATATTAATGAAAGGGGAGGAATCAACTAGTTGAAAGTTTCTCGGCATCATTCGCGAGAACGTTTACCTGGTTAATCTCTTTCATTCCTTACATTTTTTAACAAATTTGTGCTTCATATTATTCCCTTCATTCGCTGCATACGAAGTCAGCTAAACTCGACACACTTCTGAAATCATTTGAAACGGCAGTGTTTTGATTTTCTCGCTCGTGCCCCAAGGAAAAGAGAAGCGTGCATCCAAGTGCTTCTGAAGTCCTGACACACCGTGTACGCGTTTCTCCAAACAGTTTCAAACACTTCACTACTTTTGCGTCCCTTTTACGCATGAGTATTGGCTACCGAATAATCAAGTGACCTCTACTCGGCGCGCTTTCTCGTTCCTCGGAGGCGGCGATCACGTTTCGCCGGATCGACGTCATCATTATGGCCCCCCTAATATCTCCTCCCCCAATGCACGAAGGAAAAATCGCCCTCGCTTATTTAAAAAAATCATTCAAATAGTGTGTAGTAAAATTTCAACTACGTAGGATCAAATTTGTAGGAGGAGATCGATTTTTAATTCAGACTCTTATCAAAGGTCAATAAATCATGGTCGGATCTCAGAAACGCGGATTTTGCTTCACAACTACATAACACATTTCTGCTAAAAGTTTGGTTTTTCTGTGACTCCTGGTCATTGTTCCACAAAGGTGTGAAGATGACCGAGTCATGAATTTGGGGGAATTTTGTTTTGATTTGGTTTACGTCGTCTCAGATAAAGCAGGACAATGATATTGACTCTTAATGTACATCATTTTAAAGGCAAATAAATTCTCTTTCGAACGATGTATAACATGTTCCGTTATAATGGCAGATCATCAATGTGTAATGCGTCTAAGTCCAGGTCTATACTATTTTTTTTAATCCGACAGTAGTAGAAGCGGCCGGCCGGCTTCTTAGCAGCAGTAGAATTACCTTTATTGGAGCCTCGGCAGCCAGGGTCATTTGCACAAGTTACAGATTTCAGACAACTACACCAAAATTAACATCTGGATCAATATCTTAATTCATTGTCTTATATGTAATTGGAAATAAAATGGATGCTAATAACATTTTTGATGGCCACAAAAACGGTTTAAAAAGTTTAACGATGTCTAAATAATTATTTAGGAAGTAGGAATAAAAAACACTCTAAAATTCCACAATATATTTCCTTAACACGACCAGTTTCATTTAGTACATAGTCATCATCAGGTACTGATTAAGGCCAGAACAGAGTATATATACATGCAATAAAGGAAGGCTCTCAGTAGGCTTTCTAGGGGGAGGGAAATGGAGAAGGGAGTAAAAATGAAGAGGGGGTAAAACAACCGTTAACAACCAGAATGAAGGATGTTAAGGAAGAGGCAAAGGAAAATGGGTAGGTGGCGAAAGTGGCGGAAGAGCGCTAACCGTTAATGCACAGACTTTGCTTTGTTTGTGATGTGAAATTTCTATTTGTTCTGAAATGTTGAATTTTGTGCATTTTGGTTGTATATGTATTAATTTGGCAGAGAAATCTGACGAATGGTTTTTCTCTAAAAGTGTGATTTATTCGATTTGTTTTTGAAACTTTTTATGTGCTCATTTTCTCTAACTCGTAAATGCCATCCCGTTTGACCGATGTAAATAGCTCCACAATCATTGAAAACTAATTTGTAAATACCAGATTTTAAGAGGGGCTCAATTTTATTCTTGTTGTTGAGTAATATTCTCCGATGTTATGTGTTGTATAAAAAGCTGGACTGAAGTTAGAAGGGAATTTATTGCACTTTTTGTGGCTAATGGTCACAAACCTCCTATAAAATGTTCTTCCTCTTACTGGTACTTTAAAGTTTATAGAATCACCCAGTCAAACCCGGGTTCGGTTCCCGGTGGAGTCCCAAACGTGAGAATGCCCCAAGTCGTCGAAGAACCTGTAACATCACTACTATGCGTGGGTATACTTTCATGAGTGTTATTATTTAAGAGTATTTTAATATCGACTTAAATGAGTGCGAATCTATATTTATCTTATTGCTAGCTACTTTTTGACAATTATGGTTTTTGCAAGCTATTTATATACGTTTGTTTCAAGCAAAACGATATCTCCCACGTTATTACGGAATTATATCAAGAAAAGTCTGAGTGTAATTGAAACACTAGTTTTATCGCTAAATCTGGTAACTTTTCCTTCCTTGGAAATCTTCTTCTGTTTCAGAAGAATTCCGAACTGCATCTAATACCATATCCTATTACATGAACCCTACTTGACGTATTCATAGCATGTTTGAATTATTTACAAATCAATACAAAATTACGTTAAGATGGTAAAAAGACTTAAATATCACATTTTATATTTAACTAGCTGAAGTGCCCGTTGATTCTCAACGGGGAAAATAGATGTCGGATTAAATGTAGTATGCCTATTTGTACAAAAGAGATAATAACACCTCGCATCATCTCGTAGTTTAGTCCAACGGGACAGGTTATCGAAAACAAAAATTTTCTAATCAAAGTTCGAGGCCGAAATCTACAATCAACAATAAGAATGTGAATCATTATGGAATTTCCCTCTTATTATTAACATGTCTCAAAGTAATGTGTAAGTTTGCAAGATTTTCAACTTCCGATTCTGGTAACTTTAATCGTATAATTGTCAAGAGTCCGAAATGATAAATAAAAAGTTACTCCTCCATCTCCACTAATTTATTACGGTGCTACGCATGTTTGTTGCCCCTGTAATTCATCACTACAAATTGTTCGTGACTGATATAATTAAAATCTCTGAAAATTTTCATCCTCTTCATATCGTCATTTGCTTCTAAATGGGCCAAAATACAAATGCATTCTTATGGGAAAATGCCTGAACTCGGAATCAACAATCGCATTGGTCGTCAGGGGGACGGGTTGTTTACAACCTCAAAATTTCACAAAATATTCGCATATTTTATCTAAATTCTCGCAATATCGAAACGAAAGCTTTATTCTACGACAATAATAAGAATCTGTATTCAATTTCCCTTCTTTTGATACTTATTTTGACTTTATACGAATATTCCTTCTAATTTAATTTTGCAAAAGAAATAAAGTCTGTACCCGATAAAATCGAACTTTACATGTATTTCTTATGGAAATCTATCTGAACGATCTTGGTTGAAACCCAGCAAATTTTGCGAATGAAAAGTTGACAGTGCTTCCTTCCGGCTCACAGAGAACACGTATGCAAAGTTTGATGCAAATCGGACAAACGGTGTGAACTCCAATCGCGGACAAACAAACACACAAACCCACAGAATTTCTGCTTTATATATATAGATTTGGGTAACATATAAGCTAATAAAGACAAGGGTACAGGTAACTTTCACGTCCCAGAAATCAGTAATCTGGAGCTTCCCGTTTGTCTCTGAGCGCGAGTTCCGCTTGCCGAAAGACGGCTTACGGAGTGTTTTTAAACATCTAGTTCATAAACAGCCGTGTTCCAACCTTCTTGTTCTTACAGCAATAAAGGCGTGAACCTAGGAAAATTCTTATGTGCCAGGAATCAAAACTTGTATCTTCCACTTTCCAGGCGGATGCTTTATCTATTTAAGCTATAGAGTCAGAACGCCTTATTAAACTGTAGAACACTCAACCTGCTCTCAGACGTAGGTTGGGAATCCTTGAAGGAAAGGAGATTAGAAGCTAGGCTGCGGTTGCTTGCTAAATTCAGAGAGAGTATTTTTCTGGCAGACGTAATCGTTACTATGCGTCCCCATTTGCCACTTTGGCCTATCCGAGCATAAAATAAGAGAAATAGATGCGAGGACAAGTCGTTTTGGGGACTCATTCTTTCCGCGAACGATACGCGACAACAATAAGCTAAAGAGGTAACTCCAACGCTTGGCGTTCACAACCCCTACCACACGCCTAAAGGCGGCTTGCAGGGTGTTTTTGTAAATGTAGTCTGTAATTCCTTAATTGTAAGAACTATAGTTAATTTTTATTACATAAATAATTGTTTCTTTCCAGGGAACGTTTAAAATTTGTTAAAAATAGCATGATTGGATAAAGCATCTGCCCGGAAATTGAAAGGTTCCAGCTCCGAATTAGACTCGGATCAGACTTCAAATCAAATCAGTCTTGTCAGATTTTTTTCACATTTGTTTTGCATTGGGAAATGAAATATTGTTATAATAAGAGAAACAAATATAAGTCGCTTTATTTTCAGCTATATTTGAACGTCATTTCCTTTCCCAGTTTGCGATAGTTTTGTGACTACATTAAAAGAAAATAAATTTAAGTCCCTGAACTTATTTAGTTTTCCTTACGTCATACTATTGTTACAGGATCTTTATGCAGATCTATTAGAATCTTGGGAAATTGAAATGAGGTTTATGATTACTTAAAATTACATCTCGCATAATGAAAGAGGGATTTTGGGATTGGACCAAATTCGTCAGAGAGCTAAGAAGTTGCGTCTTTATCCTTAAATTTTAAAGGAGCACTCCGAGGGATTAAGTTGAGGTTTTCTTGACGACGCAGGTTTACCTTTAAAATCCTTGGAAGCAGATACCCTAAATGCGACCTAATTCCAGGAATAGTTGAACGCTGCAACGTTTAACGGTTTCCATTCCTAATGATAGTGGAATTGAAGTAAACTAAGAGGGAAATTTCTACAGAGAGTGAAATGACAGGAGGAAATCAAGTTTGGTAGAAGTAGTATTGTGTATAGAGCTACGACAACTACGGTCAATTCGAACATATGTGCCCACACCTAGAATCGAGCCCGGGACCGCTTCCACCAAAAGTGATGGCGTAGTCCATTTGGCTATTCGGAAATCCCTATGGGAATGTTTTTTTTAATTAAAGAATAAATGTAGAGTTATAAAAGAGTGAGAATCTAGGTAAAGATGGTAAAGTGACCAGTAATTCAACGGGGGAACTGTTGAAGTGTTATAGAATATGAGAGGAAGAGTCGGTATAATAATTTTTACATCAGGATTTTTTTTCGAAATTCACAGACCGCCCTTACAAATAATCCTTGAATATGAAGACACTAACAACCATGCCCTTATTGTATCTCGATGTTACTAGGATATCACGCTAACCCCTACACCATTGCAATCGACACATATATGACGGGGTGATGAATTAACCCTAGGATGATGAATGAATGATGTGAAATGAAAAGTTCCCTTGGACCCACACATATTATTTAATCATAACTCTAACATAGTGCGAAAGTAAGAGGTTACGAAACGAATTATAATTGTTATTTCCGATGTACGTGAATGAAGAAAAAGTATTTAATATTATTTTCATATTTTGTTCAGATCGAGTGAAACCTTTTAGAAAAATATTTAAAAATTTCTCCGTTCAAAAAGCGGGCACTTCCATCACTCATCATCTAAAATAAACCCAAATAAAAACAATGTTTACATTACATGATTAAATGCAGGATAAAGCATACTAAAATTTTGTGTTGCTTGTTTTTCTGTGGGATCTTTAGTTTGGATTTTATCAGCTCCAATTCGATTATCCGATATATAAAATATTCCAGCAGTAGTTGGTTCTTAAAGGTTTAAAAGCATTCCGTTAGCTGCATGTCGGCAGGTGGAACTCGCATTTAGAGGTTAACGGGAAGTTGCGGATTACTGATTTCTAGGAATTAACCTGTAAGCACTTCGGAAACAAAGCTTTCATTCTCAAGGGTTCCACAATGGAAAATGAAAGATGGAATTCTTAGAAATCGGTAAACCGGAACCTTCCCTCCAAAACGCATCTTTCATTTGCCGACACACAGCTTATGGAGGGTTTTGTAATCTCTAATTTATCAACAGCCCTGTTCCATTATTCTTTCCTTTAGCAGTTATACCCCTGATAGAGAGAGTGCACAAAGAATACACTCTGATTTGTTCCTTAGTTCTAGCTCTTTTTTTCTCGTGAACGTTGGTAAATTAGTGAATTGGTAGATGACAATTCACTCGGTTCAGAAATTTTATACGAGGTAGATGAAAACGTAATTCCAGTACACGGTGAGCGCAATCTCTGAGAGCCATCGACAAAACGTTCCAAGGAATGAATTAACTTGAAGTCGTTCTTTCCGCAGTGTTGGAGTGCTAATGGGATACATATTGTCTGGAAGTTGGTGTTAGTACACCGGTTACCACGTGCCATTGGCGGATCTTGGGGTGTTAATCTAACTCAACGAGTTCCTCTATGTTGGAGTGCTAATAGGGTAGATATGGTGCGGGTGTTGGTATTAGCACACCTGTTACCATGTGCCACTGGCGGATCTTGGGGTGTTAATCTAACTCCCATGTGTGAGAGACATGATTGGTGCTTACCTTCGGACATTCTCCGAAGTTCCATCCGAATCCCTCCCCTGCGCCATCGCTGCGGATGCCGATGGTACCGACACCTCCGCCGACCCCACCGCCGTGGCAGTCACGGGCGGGGTCTTCTTCTTCACCGGCATCTGCGGCGACTGCTTCCTCATCAGCGACGCCGTCGTGCCGTGCCCAGCACTGGCGCCCGTCGTACACGCGGAGAGGTACTGTCTCACGGACGACCGAAAGTGAGGGTGAGACAGACCGTAAACTATAGGATTGTATATAACGGAAGCCTTGGCGAATATCGCCGGCAAGGTGGCGGTCCAGGGGGTCACTCTCTGTATGTCTCCGAACTGTCCAATGAGACTGACCACCGAGTAAGGGGTCCAGGAGGTTAGGAAGAGAAGCACGAGGGTGAGGATTATCTCGGCGGTGCGGATGGCGTTGGAAGACCGGGCGCAAGACCGGTGGCTTCCGGTCCTGGAGTAGGTGTGGTGCCCGGCAGATTTGGCGCTGTGTGTGGTCATGTGCCGGTGTTGATGTTGGTGCAGAAGGCTATGGTGGTGGTGGGAGTTCATGCTGGTGTGACAGTGATAGTGACTGCGACAGTTGACGGTGCAGCAGCCGGAAAAGTTGCTTCCCATGGAGGGAGGAGAGCCACCTGACATCATTCCTTTCACGGCGGCCATTTCCTTCCCATGTGCCCTGATGGCTGCCAGGATGAAGGCGTAGCAGTATGCAATGACACACACGGGGGCGACGAAGCCGAGGGTTAGAAGGTAAATGTAGTAGGCGCGGTTCGCAGGGGTCCTGGTGAGGTAGTCCCAAGAACAGGAGGTGAGGAAGCCCTCGGCAATGTAGCGACTCCAGCCGAGGAGAGGAGGGGCGGACATGAGGGCACAGTAGAACCAGATGACGACACAAACCTGTGGGAGATAAGCAGAATGTGCTCAGTATAGATGACTTAAATCAAGACTGAGGAAAACAAAATGGGTTATTAAGGATCAAGGAAATGTGTATTAACTTTGCACGGTAAAGCCGTGCGGCTGAATCCCAAGGAATAACAAGTATGGGAAAAAGCGACATGACATGACTGGGACTCGAACCCAGGTCTCCCACTTTCCGGGCAGGTATTCTAACCACTGAATATACGCAGCTTGGTGGTTCAGTGGTTGGAATACCTGCCCGGAAAGTGGGAGAGCAGGGTTCATGTCCCAGTCACATCGCTATTTTTCACACTAGTCATTCCTCGAGTATTAAAATTAATATTCCCAGCTTAAACAACTGCGGATGGAAAACCTTTTGTAACACGTAGTAGTAGTATTGGTAAAAGTGCTTCGATAACTAAGGTCATTTCGCACGTAGGTCCCTGCCGGGAGTCGAACCCGGGACCGCTTTCACTGAAGTCGAACGCGTTGCCCACTTGGCAATCCGGGAGCTCTCTTTTGTAATACGTTACCAAACCAAACTGGAAGGAATGTTCCCGGAATAAGCGACAAATTCTGTTGCTGCCTAAGATAGAGAAAGCTCATCAGCACAACGTTGACACGTGCTAGTTTGAAAACAAGCTCATCAAGGAAGTACCTGATGATAACGGAGATTGTGCAACGTGCTATGAAACGCAATCTGTGAACAGAGGTAGGAGTCATTTAGAAATTGCTGTCTGCGCGATGGTAAAGCAACTCCAAAAGTTATTTCAATAGCATTGCTTATGATTTATTTCCCATTCTCGTATTTCACCTCTTTTATCGTATGTATTATCGCATATAAAAATCTATATCGCATACAAAAAGTAGAACAGGAACGAATCAAATCTTAAAGGGAGATGGTGTAGTAGATTTAAACCAGTGTCGTATTACCGTATGCTTGTTAAATGGTCTTTCTAACGCTTTAAAATTTGGGAGAAAATACTTATTTAGCATTAAGACATTCGTGCATAATCGTCTTCTTCACTGCAGGTTCATAAACCACCCTTCTTAACGCAGTTTCCTTTATTTTTTGGTATTATCTCCTCTCATATATCATCCAGCATTTTGTCGAGCCTCTGTTGAGTTTAGGAAAATTTTTTTCTCCACGTTTCTTTCTTATAATAATTTTCTCGATGAGCTTTTTGGCTTTCATAAATTTAGCATTAATGCGAAATTTTGTTTACCTTATTTATGAAAAGTGATTTATTTATAATTTGAGTTTTAGAACTTCTGCATTTAGGGGAAAAGGATATTATATTGAACGCATATATAAATATCAAATCTCCCGGATAGTCAAGTGGGCAACGCGTTCTACTTCGATGGAAGCGGTCCCGGGTTCGATTCCCGGTGGGGACTCACGTACTCGTCTGAGCACTTTTAGCAATACCACAAATAAGTATTAATGTAATATGCATAAGCAGAAATATAATCATCGTAATTTTTATCAGATACCGATACTGTTAAACCGATCCAAGAATTATCAATTCATAGGATTTAAATGTACATCAGTCGGTAATATGTCCTCCTCCGTTGGTTTCATGGAATACTTAAAATAAGAATCACCATCCTTCATCTAAAACCTATCCCATCCACCCAGACCCGCTACATTCACCGTATCGTCGAGCATTAATTTACTTCAAGATGATATTTGTGGGGTATCAACGAAAGCATGTATGCCACTGAAAGTAAAAATCCCGAATGGGTCATCAAAAAGTACCTCGCTGTAAAGCGTCGGCGACAAAACTTCTTATTCCCCCAATATTCTCTACTATAACTTTATTATTACGGCCACTCTTTTCCTAACATCTCTACCGAATCCGTATTTTCTTTTATACCAACCCAGTTCTCTTAAAATCTACGCAATAAATGTTATTCTTCCTCGAATAAGGACGTTTTATCATCGTCATCATCATCAACAACACAATCATCATCATCATCATCGTCGTCATCATCATCGATATTATTTTTATTTCCCTTGCTACAAAAATGATATATATTGTTTTATTACTCTTACTAGTTTATTATTCTTTATAGTTTTGATTTAGATTCGGATTCTAATGCTATTTAGAATTTACGATTTTAATTATAATGTTCACTGTGATTATTCTGATTATTCTCATTATTATGACCCTTTTGATCACTGTGATTATTGTGAATTGCGATTTAATTAATTAATAAATAATAATAATTATTAATTACCAAACTGGAGAACTGTTTGATAAATCCGAGAACCCCCTGATGAGCCAAGATAGGCTCAGGGAGACTAAAATGTTTTCTGTTTCTTTACTTTTACTTTTATCACATGCAATTGCATTAAAATCTTTTCTTTACAATCATAATTTAAAATTTGACTTCTACTATTACACTTTATATTAACTTTTTTGCCCTAATTAAGGGATATCTCTTATGTTGTATCATAGTATTTTTAGCGATATTTTCTTTCTTTCAATATTATTATTAAATTACAATATTTTGTGTTTTCTTCGTAAACTTCGTTTGACTGTTATAATTTTCAATGATATGCGTGTCTGTTATACGTGTTAGAACAGACCATAACCCTTTCCATGAGTTTGAATTCCTATTTAACGTCAACAGAACTGAACATATTACGAAAATCATATTTGATTATGTTAGTTCTAGTTGTGCCTAATTAACACGCAAATTTATCGTCATTGATGCGAAATACTTTCCCAGGAAAATAGATAGCGATAGAGTAATCAAACTTGTACTCTTGGGCTTATAAACTTGACCTCGGCCGAATACTGTGCCTGTTTTCGCACGGCACACCTGATGAACGGCAAACACTAAAGTTGGGAGAAAGTCTGAAACTTCAACGTTTACTGCCCGAATTTCCCAGTAGACGTACAATGTACTTTTGGCCATCACGTGACATCGTCCGTCAAGATTGAAATTTTCTATCATAAAGGTTGTCTTCTAAATTTTCCATCTCGTATGTCTATTTGACTATTCGGTTAACCACAACATACATCAGATTAATGGAATTAGCTTAG
>KZ308158.1:1062207-1072600 GCA_000376725.2 Ladona fulva
GATTAACACTAAGGATAAATTTATTAAATAAGTTCAGAGAAACCACGTTCTCGGAAGACGTCGCGGACATAATGCGCCCTCCCTGCTATATAGGCCGCTCCGATACAGCGAGGAAAATAAGAGAAATAGATGCGAAAACGAACCGATTCAAGAATTCGTTTTTTCCGCGAACGATACGCGAAAGTAATCGACTAGGTAAATAGAGTCTTGGTGCATGCACCCCCTGCCACACGCCGAAAGGTGGCTAGCAGGGTATACACATAGACATAGCTAGTTCAATAATGCGCTTTCTATCCCAGAAGGGAGAAATTAGTCATAGCCAGCACGGGTACCGCAAAGGTAGGTCTTGTAAAACACAGTTAGACCTTTTTATGAATGACGTAGCTAAGGCAGCAGATAAGGGTGGTAGAAGAGACACATTATTCCTAGATTTCAGGAAGGCTTTTGACGGTTCAGGGGCAGTTGGTCGAAGGACAACTGGTCGATCTGACAACCCGTCGCTAGACATTTCGTCGCTGAGACAACTCGTCGCTAGACATTTCGTCACTGAGACATTTGGTGGATGGACAATTCGTCGCTGAGACATTTGGTCGAAGGACAATTCGTCGCTGAGACAACTCGTTGCTAGACATTTCGTCGCTGAGACATATCTTTTCCATTAAACCATGCAATGGCTTGACAATTCATCCCTTTATGAATCATCGATAGTAGCTGCACAGCCCCAAGAAACTTTTGACTTCGTGATACCTTCCGATAACCATGACATTATCCAAGTACACCAAACAAGTTTCCCACGTAAGACCTCTTAGAACCAACTCCATCAGTCTTTCGAATGTAGCTGGCATTGCATAAACCAAAGGGCATCACGTTGAATTGATATAGCCCCTTTCCTGTAGAAAAAGCTGTCTTCTCTTTATCGTCTTTGTTCGTATTCTTCAAATTGACAAGATGTTTGTCAAAATCACTCCTGATAATCATGTCATCATCCAAGTATACCAAGCACGTTTCCCACGTGAGACCTCTTTCCTATAGAAAACTCTGTCTTCTCATTATCGTGTTTGTGCATTTCGACCTGCCAATAACCACTCTTCAGATCCAGCGTTGAAAATCATTTCGCCCCGGATAACGTGTTGAGAATGTCATCAATGCAAGGTAGTGGAAAACTGTCTTTCTTGGTGACGTCGTTCAGTTTCCTGTAGCCTTCACAGAATCGCGTAGTCCCATCTTTTTTATGACCATCACTACCGGGGATGACCATGGACTATAGGATTCTCCGCCAGCGGCCGCGGTGGCGGAGTGGTTAGCGTGCTAGCTTTCCAACACTAAGGTCCTGGGTTCGAATCCCGGCTAGTCGGATTTTTCCGATTAGGGAATGGTTGTGTGTGTGCTTGTAAATAGTAATAACCATTAAAATGGATGTAATTGGGGTAAACCTGTTTCCATTATAGAAGTTATTATTATTCTCCAACGGGGAAAATATGAGAACGCATGAAGTCAGATTCAACAATGGAATTCGTCGTCAGGGAGACCGACCGATTGTATAAAACCTCAAAATTTTAAAAATAGTTTCTCTTATTTGATCAAATTTCTCGCAATTCTGAAAATAAAACAATACTTGACTACCGAAATAACAATCTTCGTTCAGTTTTCCTTCTCTTGGCGCTTGCCTTGATTTCATGCAACTATTCTTTCATATTTAAATTTGCAAAAGAAACAAACCCTGCAAGCGATAAAAGTGAAACGAAATGCATAAGTTCTGATTCAACAATGAAATTAGTCGTCAGGGGGACCGGTTGTTTACAACCACAAAATATCACAAAATATTCGTCTATTTTATCAAAATTCTCTCAATTTCGAATCGAAACCAATTTTCCTTGGCCAAACTAAGAATTTTCATTCAATTTCCCTTCTTTTGCTGCTTGACTCGATTTCGTACGGATATTCTTTCTGATTTAATGTTGCAAATGAAATAACCCATACAATTTTCCCCTTCCTTTATGTTATCTAACAACTTTTGTATTTGACTTTCCCTCTGTCTTTTCCTTGTATTCTACCCTCAAATACATCAGTAGATTCTGGCAAGACTTTGTGGTAGGAAGCCATAACGAACTGAGAAAATGCCGTCAAACCCTCAAATACATACAGCAATCTCTCTCCTCTCAATATCTAACCTACCCATTTCCTCTGCATTTCCTCTGTCGACGTTTAAATGCTTCAATTAAAACCTCCTCCCCGACCATCTCTAGTACCTCTGCATTTGTTCTAACAATAATATTGATTTAATAATAAATATTAACATACTGATGTTGCATTAAACTTCATTTTATTATACAATCGAATACCATAATAATCAATTTCGAATGCATCCGTGATGGGCCTATTGACTTCAAGTATTCATAGACGTAAACCATTCGTCTTTTCCAAGGCGACACGTTTTCAAAAACCTACAAACTGTTACAGAAATATTTCATCACAATTTCAACGATTTTTCACAAGATTTCTGTAGTCTTTTATTTAATATATAATATACGACACTAACATCAGTGAGATGGATATGGGTGGTTTTATCAGATTATTTTCTGCTCCGAATATGAAGTTCTCTTGCCGTCACAAAATCGGTGGATGATTCCAGTTTTGTGACATTTGATCCAGTTATTTGAGGTCAAAGGGCGAGCAACGAAGTGTCCCTTTCGGGCATTCCTTGATATATCTTTGGATGTCATAGGATACACGCGATGGGTACATTTACAGATGTTATATCGCAAAGGCAGAGCAATGATTCAGCGGCAGATAGAACGTGGCTACTCAAATTCAGGGGAACGTAGATCCATAACGCGGCCTTACATTCTCCCAGTGAGTTAGATGTATACGTCTTCTTTTAGTGAAATTCCTGTGTATTAGTGATTGAGTGATTGCTACTGCCGCGAAATTCCACAGTCTTGCAGGTACTATTCTGTTCAAGCAAAAGAATTATAATTTATTATCAAAAAATTCGCTGTAATATAGTCCCACAAAAGAGACAACTGAACCGACAGGGNATTAGGGTAAGTGTCAGATAGGGAGAGAAGTACTCGTATATTCCCCTAACTTTATTTATAAGTTTTTTCCATATGTACAGTAGAAAAGAGACCATTGGAATATTTTAACAGGTTAAACAGCTTACGATTAGGGAACGAGGGTTATAAAAACTCAATAAAAAAAATTGTTTCCGCCCGGGATCGAACCGGGGACCTTCCGCGTGTTAGGCGGATGTGATAACCACTACACCACGGAAACACCTTGACGACTGCGGGAATCATGGCACACTTACTATAGCTTCTTCATATAAAATTTACTTCTACAAAGTTCATATCGATTCACATAAGTCTTCTTTTAGAGCCAATTAAAGTGGTTGGTTTTTGATAAGGGTAGGTAATAATCTTCAATGAGTAAACGAAAAGGCGTTTAACATGGAGTTTGAGAGCCAATGAAACCCACGGAGTGCTTAAAAAACAACCGGTGTTTTGTTAGGAAGTGATACGATAAGTATTACCAAGTCGGTCATTGTTCACTCATTATTTCAGCAGCCTGTGACCTGGTAATGCTCATAGACACAGTGATTAATCGTTGCAAGACAGGAGATTAAATTTAAAGCTACATTTCCTCAATACATTCAGAAAAAATACGTTCTTTGGAGACGTAATTTATATTATGCGTTCACCCTGCATCATAAATGGATTAAATCACAAAAGAAATATCGCGGAAATAGATTCTAGAAGTAGTCATTTCAAAGTTTCATTATTTTGGATACTACGCATATATTAAAGAAATAGAGTTCTGGTGCATGCACCCCAAGCCACATGCCGAAAGGCGGCTTATAGGGTACATGGCAAGATATCGATGTCTGGTCTGTATATCCCGTTACATTCCACATTAATTGTTTACCTTAGCAACTTATCTCCCGAGCAATAGTCACACTGAAAACACTCCATAACGATTAAAAGAAACAAAAGATAAAAAAATTTTTTTGATGATTGTGGAGTTTTTTTCTGGCTATGGTAACTATCAGTTGGACTTGTCAATCAATTCCCCTTTAATAAGTAAAATATTTTATACTGAAGATAACACTAATATTTTCGTGTTTTTTTCAACGATCATATCCTTAAATGCCGTCACTGCGGGCTCCCGATAGCCAAGTGGGCAACGCGTTCGACTTCAGTGAAAGCGGTCCCAGGTTCGATTCCCGGTGGGGGCCTACGTGCGAAATGACCTAAGCCGTCACTGCTCCAGAAAGGATACATTTGCTAGTAACAGTCTAGCGTTAAAAAAACAAAAAGCCATATTTAAGACTCTGCCATTGGTTTTCACGATGTCTGGTAAACACATATTGATTATATAACAGTCCAGGGCTTAACGTTACATTCCATAAGGATTCTACGGTAATAGATATTGACAAAATAAAATAATGATCGCAAAAATGTTAAGTGATAACATTCGCGCAGTTAAAACTACTAGAAAGATTCCAGACGTTGGCTGCAATGTGTATTCCATCGCATGAATATCCATTTACAGGCATATTTCTTCAGTAATAAGAACAACGGTGAGATTGAGAAAGCGTTCCATAGACTGGTCTCTTAACTACGCAGATGCACCAAAGTTAAAGCTTGGAGAACGATATCAATCCTTGGACAATGCCAGGATAAGAAAAGAATAAACGGCAATGAACTTCCGCGAATCACTATCCTAATTTCTCCGTTGATGAAATCGCCCTGCAATCGTTTGCGATGATTCCAAGGCAACAGAAGTCAATAAACCTTTTATTTTCAAAGGCGTTTCTTTGCGCGATGGTAACCTTGACATTTAAAAGCTCACCCCGCTGACCTAGTAACTTTGAGGTTTCTCACCAAGGCGCCGACGTGGGAGATTTCGCTCTCCAATACGTCTAAAAGTGGGGGCTTAAAGAGGCAATTTACTGCCAGGTTCTGCTACAATCAAGGCGAAACAAATATTACATTTTCGTAGGTGGGAAAATGGGAACTAAGGCTGGAAATCAAGTCAGAAATTTTTTTACTATTAAAACAGCTAAAAGCTTATACCAAATATGTAATTCTGTAAGACTAGCTTAAGTGCCGGTTGATTTTCCTTTTTACCGGAAAATTTACCGGTCGTGGCGGAGTGGTTAGCGTGCTAGCTTTCCAACACTAAGGTCCCGGGTTCGAATCCCGGCTACTCGGATTTTTCCGATTAGGGAATGGTTGTGTGTACTTGTAAATAGTAATAATTATTAAAATGGATGTAATTGGGGTAAAACTGTTTCCATNAAGGGATATCTCTTATGTTGTATCATAGTATTTTTAGCGATATTTTCTTTCTTTCAATATTATTATTAAATTACAATATTTTGTGTTTTCTTCGTAAACTTCGTTTGACTGTTATAATTTTCAATTATATGCGTGTCTGTTATACGTGTTAGAACAGACCATAACCCTTTCCATGAGTTTGAATTCCTATTTAACGTCAACAGAACTGAACATATTACGAAAATCACATTTGATTATGTTAGTTCTAGTTGTGCCTAATTAACACGCAAATTTATCGTCATTGATGCGAAATACTTTCCCAGGAAAATAGATAGCGATAGAGTAATCAAACTTGTACTCTTGGGCTTATAAACTTGACCTCGGCCGAATACTGTGCCTGTTTTCGCACGGCACACCTGATGAACGGCAAACACTAAAGTTGGGAGAAAGTCTGAAACTTCAACGTTTACTGCCCGAATTTCCCAATAGACGTACAATGTACTTTTGGCCATCACGTGACATCGTCCGTCAAGATTGAAATTTTCTATCATAAAGGTTGTCTTCTAAATTTTCCATCTCGTATGTCTATTTGACTATTCGGTTAACCACAACATACATCAGATTAATGGAATTAGCTTAGTTCTCCTGTGTAGATTTATCAGGATTATTGAATTCGTGTATCGTAATCAATCGTAACTAACTTATGTAACATCGATGCCAAGCAATAGCAATTGTGTACATTTCATCACTTAATGTTTATTATTGTGGAGAAATTACGAACTATTATATTGTTTGTTATTCATTAGTTTTCTCAACAACAACAACAACGTTAATAATGATGATGATGATGATAATAATAACATTTGATCGTATTTATTAATTCGATATTAAATATGGATAATGCCTAATACCCTTACTTTAACAATACTTAAGCTACCATTTGATAGTTTACTTCCAACAAGACGCTAGAATAATTTCCTTTTTCATGATGGATGTATGTATTTACCAGTTCTTCGCATACCTCACACTTCAAAGGGCTCTCATATCACCACAGCCACAAACAAGAATGCGACGAAACTTAATGAAAGACATAATTTTCTTCATCCTGAACGAAAAGGTGAAAAGTATCGCATTCATTAAGACATGAAAGGTGGAAACATGTCTTGCTGCGATGAGTTTCTCATGCGAAATGTAATGTTTTCTGAATACTTTTCTATCAAACTTCTCCCGGTGGGTTGGTTTAATATAACTTTAATCGACATTATTTACAATTATAACTGTTAACAATTACCATCCTTGACCCCTCAATTGTTACTGTTGACAATCATCATTATACGATACTCGTACCTAATTATGATTATCAACAATTATTGTAGCCAACACTTATCATATTCACCAATATTGCAGCCAAAAGTTATGATAATCAACAATAGACATGAACAACAATTATCATAGCCAACAACTGTCATAAATAAGAATAGTAGAAGTTATATTTTCTTTTTACAATACCACATGGTGTTGTATAAACGACTAAAAAGTTGTAAGTACGTAACTATCAACGCAACAGTTGTCATAATCACCATTTCTCATTATAAACACGTATCAACAATTGTATACATAGCAACCCAACCCGCTCATCAGTACAATGTAAAGGTAAAACAAGAAGTACAGAATCATTATCAGTAAACAGGGACTTTAAGACTGGTCGATCGCTGCATCGACAGTCAAAACTTTCTTCTTAAACAAAACCTTTTTCCCCGAACGGTTTCGCGCAATCGATTAGGCTTATTTTAGCTCTAATGCAGCAGCAATCCCGGCTAGAACTGGGGGTGATGAAAAGGACGTACGGAGGATTAGACAGCGGTCTTTATATAGCTTTCATCGATAGGGCTAAGTACTGAAAAGGGTGAAGTGGCATGACTTTCAAATCATAGAAAAGGATCGTTAGAACGGAATTTCAAGGCCTCCGTTTATTTGGGGGTACCTAGGGCAATCGTAATGGATTCGAAGCGAGTAACTTTGCGAAGTTTCTGCCGTAAACTGCAAGGATCAGATTAGCTTGCATTGCAAATTGGACTGAGGAAGGAAATTGGGATTTCTAATTGGAGATAGGCGCAAGTCGGTCCAATTGGTCCTTCGGGTCGACTTGCAAAGACGCCCTTAATTTCCTGAAGATAGGCCGAACCGGTCGATAAGATTTCTGTGCCAATATACCCTATGCTTTGCAAGATGTGCGATTCGACTTAACACAGAGCACCGTTCTTTGAGATTTATATTAGTATATTTATAAATTTAGTGCGCTTATAAAGAGATTAGCACAAGGACTGGTAAGATCTACACCATTTGCTCTACAAAGCTTTGGCGAAGGAATGAGGCTTACTAGATGGGATGAGGAGTGAGGTAGTTTGGCCTTGTTTTCTTCATTGAGATTAGCACGAACGCTTACACGGTTTGCTCTAAAAAGCTTTTGAAAAGGAATGAAGCTTGCTAGATGGCATTAGAGTTCAATAAAAGCTCTAAATAGCCGTTGTTTGCAGGAAACTAACTGTTGAAGAATTTCCACCAGCAGGGGTTAAAATTCTCCGTGGTCGCGCATTGCAAGTATTGCTCTCAATACGTAATTCGGCAACTATGTTGCCATTTTCCGGAGAGAAGAATAACTGTTATTTTAACATGTTAGCACATGCGTTTTAACTGTTATTTAAGGAGGACTCCATTTACAATTACATTTACACCTCGAAAGCAGCCAGACGCATACGGCAGAGGGTGGAAAGTTTCCCAGCTTTATACAACACAAAATATGGCAATGGGAACAAAAACGTAGACCTGTTTTTTACATAAAAACAAAAGAAGATGCCTTATTAAAATTCTCACATTTGAATAAAAGGCAACGTCTGTAAATATCTTTGAATAAACAACTATGATTTTAACTATGATGGTAACCTTACTCATATTTACTATACACAGTAAGTGGTTGATCGAACAGCTCAATTTCACTCGTAATCCTGGTCAATTGTCAGATTGATATTATGATAGTAAATGAATGAGTTCTGTCAGTAGACTTAACCAAAGGAATGAAAGTTCTTGAGAGACAAATTGGTTAAAACCGCTCCAGCATAAGACCGAGGGTAGGATGGATCCCCAACTACCCCACTTTTAGCTTTCGGTAGCTTTGGAGTGGGAATGAGGCGTATAGAAAAAATGAGGAGGGATGTACTTTTCCAATGTTTCTTTAATTCAGCCAGAATGTTATGACTGGACAATATTCATTTAATTACAGCAGAATCACCCTGGTAGTAGTAGTGATGTTGCTGAAAGTGCTTCGAGAGTTGAGTTCATTTTGCACATTTCGGTTCTTACTGAGAATCGAACCCGGGACCGCTTTCATCGAAGTCAAACGTTTTGCCCATTTGAACATCCGGGAGTCATTAAATTACTCTATCAAGTATTTTACGGTATTCAATAATTAGAGATCTAAATGAATGGGATTATTCAGAATCACTCATACATCAGTAACCTTCATGTTATCAAAGTCGTGAAAAAGACTTAACTAAGCTAATAAAAGACACTTTTCCTTACGTTCTATAGCTAAAGACGAACGGAAAATATTCTATTTATGAGGGTAATATATCGTTATTTTTTAACTTGGATACACTATGAAAGTATTTATTTCATCGTTATGAAGTTCCACCAGATCTCCCTGGACTGTATTCATTGGATACACTATCTATCATTGCGATAAATTAAAAGAAAACTATGCATTTTTCTTATGCACTTTTCGTCCGCCGCATTTAATCTTTTTTTTAGGTATTCCTCTCTCTTTATGGACATTTGCATTTTCTTAAATCCATAGAGGTCATTCTTCTTCCATCGTTTATTCCTTACCTCCAAACAACCGTGATACCTACTTTTTCATCGCTGTATTAACCAGTACTGTAATTTATATTTTTTATTAATGCAATATCAACAGATACACGTAATATTCATTACCATGGTGATACGTTATCCAGCTCAATAACGGAGCTCGTTAGCTATTTCTTACTTTCAAATAGTTACCATCGCAACCAAACAGGTATTCGCAAACAGCATTCCAATCGAGTATTTCTTCAAAAACGGCACGTTCCCCTTTCCTAAACACAGAACTGGTACCGCGGGCGTTAATCCAGCATCATCAGGATAAATTGCCTTTAAATTGCCAAATTTTCCACCCGTCTCTTCGTTAGTTTTCCTCCAATGAGAACACATCTTCCGAAATAGCCCATTCACTTCCATTTGCCCGTCAACATTTCCACAAATAGAATTCTTCCTCCCATATTACTCCCGGAGTCTGTTTGAAACGCAGTAGATTCGGACCGAAGGATTGTCGCAACGGAGCATCAAAACGTGCCTTCGACCATTTCCGCGGTATCCACGCCCCCTTCCGTCTTTCCTCCGCGGTCCATTAGTGCTGCCCCCCCCCCGCGGGGTCCAGCATAACAGCGACGCATCGAATGTATGAGATCTGACGTAGTTTCGAGAGTTTTTAACCGAGAATCAGAACCTCCTGTTCGCATTGTTTATACAAGTGTGGTGATGATAACACATACAAATCTACTCCTTTAGATAGTGCATAAGCTATACCATATATATAAAAAGCAAATGTCTGTTCGTCTGTCCGTTCCCCTATTTATCTCAGAAACGGCTTGACTTAGAGATCTGAAACAAACTGCATTGTGTTTCTACAATGCTGAAACCCCCAGGAAAACTATTCTCATCTCTGTAAAGGTCCGGGTTCGAACCCAGGAGCTCATATACGTTTCCATAAGAGATGGACGTAAAATTCGTTTTCATGACTTGCAGATGTCGTTTCTTTTACAAAATTAAATTAGAAATAATGGTCCTACTAGATTGAGACAAGTGTCACAAGAAAGGAAAATAATCATAGAATATTACTTAATGTATTATCGCATATAAGTACACGGGGATAACCAGTTCTTATATTTTTCTATGAGAAATGTTCGTAAAGTAGGCTTTCATTACTTGATAACAGTAGAATAAATATAAATAATAGTAGGAAATATATTATGATCTTACGACGGACTGTTTCTGGCCTCGGAGGACCAGATATATACGAT
>KZ308158.1:1086088-1099490 GCA_000376725.2 Ladona fulva
CCCCCCCCCGGCATAACAGCGACGCAGTGTATGAGATCTGACGTAGTTTTGAGAGTTTTTAACAGAATCAGAACATCCTATTCGCATTGTTTATACAAGTGTTGGGATGATAACATATACAAATCTACTCCATTAGATGGTGCATAAGCTATACCATATATATAAAAAGCAAATGTCTGTCCGTCCCCCTATTTATCTCAGAAACGGCTTGACTTAGACATCTGAAACAAACTGCATTGTGTTTCTACGATGCTGAAACACTCAGGAAAACTGTTCTCATCTCTGTAAAGGCCCGGGTTCGAACCCAGGAGCCTATAATACGTTTCCATAAGAGATGAACGTAAATTACGTTTTCATGACTTGCAGATGTCTTTTCTTTTACAAAATTAAATTAGTAACAACGGTCCTATGAAATCAAGAGAAGTTTCAAAGGAAAGGAAAATGATTATAGATTCTTATTTTAGTCGTGAAACATTCATATAATTTCGAAATTGCGAGAACTTTGATAAAATACACGGAAAATTCGTAAAATTTTCCGGTAATAAACAACCCATCCCTTTGACGACCAAAGCAATTCTTAATGTTGATTTCATGTATTATCGCATATAAGTACACAGGGATAACCAGTTCTTATATTTTTCTATTAAAAAAGTACGAAAAATAGGCTTTCATGACTTGAAAAGAGTAGTATAATTATTATAAATAATGGTAAGCTATATATTGAGTTATTATGATATTACGACGGACTNAATACATATTACTGTATATTTTCTTTCACTCACCTTATCGAAATCAAGAATATAGGTATATTTCTCAATGGGTTGAAACCTTTTCTGTTTATATATATCATTCTTACCAAAGTAAACGGTAATAGGATTTACTCCTTAAATTTTAGAGGTTATTTACACTAATTTGAAACGATGCCGCCCTTCATACGGCAAAATGAAATTTTCAGGCGTTCCTTTGTCTCGTTACTCTATCTGCAGCCACAGAGTTTCATTCCATTATCTTAGAATGGGAGACTATCAATTACTCAAGTATAGGATACGCTTGCTTTTCGCTAGCAATTCTTTTTCTCCAAACATCAACGGCACTCTTTTCCTTGGCCTTCGACTTGCGGCGGAAATCGTCCAGTAGCGTAACTTTCCGAAAAAGAGCTTTTTTGGATGTTTAGAATACAGCAAGGATGTAGTGAGGTCGCATAGCAACGGATTCGTCAAAATTCAATTAGGTTCGCGATATTTCTTGTATTGCTTCATTTTATTTAGTATATAATTTAACTATTTTACGGAGAAAAATCAGCAGTCTTGGTTAAATAGATTCAAAATGACATGCATGATGTATAAAAGGTTTATTTATTTATTTATACTCTTTAAGACTACAAAAATACACCTGGTCAGGTGGTAGTCTTTGTTATGGGGGAAAATAACCTGCCTGGTAAACACCCTAGTCGCGAGTAAAACCCTCCAAAACCTCCCGAAGGCAGTAAGGATGTGATAAATGATGCATCTATTTAACAACACTTGACTTTTGTAACCTCTCATATTCAAAACGAGCCAAGTGTTTTTTTACCCGATTTCTAATCTTTCTTTTCTCTGGTTGACATATGAGCAAATAATATAACATATTTCCGATCCAAAGCTTCCACTTTGTCATTAGGACTCCCCAGTATACTTTTAATATTACGATTAGGAATAAAATAGGTGTCGATATATTTTTTGTTATTGTACTATTAAGGATTTTGGGAAGGTAGGGGTAATATTTCAGTGTGTCTACAAGGTATTCAGCTCGATGGCAGGTTGGGCCCTCATCCCCTCAACTACCAGCTACGAAGACCTGCGAGAGGGAAATGACCTAGGTATAATATATGAACATGATAAAAATGTATATCTTGTAATTGTAATAAATCGTTGTAATTTGTAATTTTAAAGTAAATTTTTGATTTTTAAGTAATGTAGAATGGTTATAAAACAAAATGTTACAATCGTAATGAAATATATTGCAGATCTGTTGTTACCGGTGATAGTGTAATTGTAGCTACCTACGACAATGAATTTTTTCTATATATATGCTTATCTACGTCGTTGGATTGATTATTGTCGATGGATGAATTATCATCAACATCACCACCACCATCATTGTTGTTATTGTTACTATCACTGTTATTGTCATTAGGATTAAAGGAAAGGAAGGTGTCTTAGTAGATTAAAAACCTACGGAAAATCCCAAAGGAATAACAAGTGTGAAAAATAGCGACACGACTGGGACTCGAACCCAGGTCTCCCACTTTCCGGGCAGGTATTCTAAAGTGGGAGACCTGGGTTCGAGTCCCAGTCGTGTCGCTATTTTTCACACTTGTTATTCCTTTGTTATTGTCATTGTTGTTGGTGTTGTTGTTGTTCCTGTTGTTATTGTTTTTGTTGTTTGTTATTGTTGTTGTTATAATTATGCTTACTAGGCAAGATGAGGAGTGAGGTAGTTTGCCCTGGCTTTCCTCACTAGAGCAAGAATGCTGTAAGCAGAACAAGCCCATGTTAGTGAAGCACAATCACTCTACGAGTAACACTTTAGTAACATAATTTTTCAGAATAATAGTTAAATTAACAAGTAGGGATCAGTAGTTTTACTTTGTATGATGCATATCAGTGACCTTTAATTAAAATGTCAATCGATGACTGTTTGCGTTACTAAGTTTTACACATGTTTATTTTATTGTTAAATGAGAAATCGGCGTGGAGTATTTTTCCATCGGTTTTAGAGGTTTACTTTATCGCACGAGTCATCTCAGCCTAATAGCCAGCATCAATCATAGGGGAATATATGTTGATGATATCATAAAATTATCAATGCTGTCTAAGAATTGTGAAATAAGCAATTTCTTTCATTAGTTTTAAATTCATACTTATAACGAGTAGGGCTACGGGATAGCAAAGGCACGTTCGCCTTTGGCGGAAATGGTACCAGGTTCGATTATAGGTGGGGGCTCATACTTACAAAATGACCATAGTTGTCGAAGTCCTTCTAACAATACCACTAATACTTATAATGGGAAATTTGTCCATTTATTGGATGAGACTGATTTTCTAGCTCGTTTCCAAAACTAAAAAAACTCGACGCATTCTCGTTGCCATGGTATTCCCATGGTGACCTAGGATTCCCGGGACGCAAATGCCTATAGGGGTTTTCATTTATTTTGTTGTCAGCAGCCGGATTCAAATTCGTAAAACAGAAACCGTTTAAGGGACGGAGGCTTCCCCATCCCATTCCTTTGTCCCCTCCTTCCTCCCTGCCCTCTTGCGGCTGTCGGATGCACTGCCGTCCTTCAATCGCCTGTCAACGTAGATTACCCGATCCTGCGGACTTAGCTTTGTCAGCTGTAACCGTCAAAGTGTGACGGACTCAGACAAGTGATGAGGAGAAAGCTTGATACCTTAATTCCAGTCACAGATCGACGTCACAGTAAAACAAGTCTTTTAATTATTGATTTGAGTGGCTAAATTCTTCCCAACATTTCGTTTTCCATGAAAACCTATCTCAATGGGGGCATGAGGACTTCACGGATTACCATTTGTTAGAACTTATTCATAAATTATTCTATTGAACAAGTTGATCTCAATGGATGGGCTACTTTGTGGACAGTCAATTTTCGTTTTTTAATTAATCACTTCGTTTTTTAAGACTCATTACATGGATGAAGAATCAAAAAATACACTAACATCGAAACATTTTGATCGATTATTTCGCAGATTAAACTCAGAAATTTACCCAAAGAAGAATTTCTCCGGGTATATTAAGACCGAACTTACATATTTGTTTATTTATTTATTTTATCCTTATGGCGAGGTGAACTGAATCTAATGGAATGAAGAGCTCCCGGATATCCAAGTGGGCAATGTGTTCGGCTTCGGTGAAAGCGGTCACGGGTTCGATTCCTGGTTGGGGCCTACGTGCTAAATGACCTAAGCTGTCGAAAAACTTTTAAAGTGACTACTACTAATGGAACAAACTTTGGAATATAACTTTACATGTTTGTGCAGCTCAATCACACACTGAATCGTACTTTTGATAGAATTCTGCCAAGTAGTGAACCGTGTGAATTTGATTATTCAACATCACAACATAACATATATATCTATCTAGGTATATTCGCAGATGTCGGTTTAATAAAGTGTTAAATTTAGGAAGAATTTATCTATAGTGGAGTCTCACCGAATGAAATCGAAAAAATCTCAAACGAACCCCAAGGAAGAATCGACTTGAAAAAAGTCTGACAGGACCGGGAATCGAACCCGGGTCTCCCACTTGCCGGTCGAGTGCTCCGTCCGTTGAGCTATCCCGGCAGAAGATTTCTCCAAGCCATTTGGGAGACTTTGTGGGCAAGGACGTTGCGAGTTCGTCCACATGGTGGCATCGTTCGCAGTCTCGGCTTCATAGAAGCAATAGCCACCGAATAGGGATAGATTGCGGTATAGGGATAGCTCAACGGACAGAGCACCCGACCGGCAATTGGGAGACCCGGGTTCGATTCCCGGTCCCATCAGAATTTTTTTCAAGCCGATTCTTCCTTGGGATTTTTCCTGGGTGCGCACCATCTCGCGCAAAATCACCCTTACACGTTTTCCTGTGTCTCAAACGAAGGCTAAAAAATGTTTGTTATTTGCTTTCCTGTTTTGCTTATTACAAATCTTATACAAAAAATTCTCATACGAAGCCATTATATGAATAACATTTCGTATTACAACTTTACATGGACCATCCCGTCCACAAGCATATTTATTTTCTTCAACTCCTTCCAGTGGGGGAATTCTTTCCGTTTTTATTTCCAAACAGACAGACAGGTTTTTTTTCTTCCGAACGAACGCACCTTTAGGCGTCGGACACATATCTCCATTGCGAAGACCCGTGAAAAGGAAAGAAAATCAGGGCTCCCTCCGTTGCCACAGAAACGTAAACAAGAAGCTCTGCGTTGCCATTAGGAGGCGCGCCGTAATGGAAAAACAAGCATTTTGTTTCTTTCTCAGAGAGGACTAGATGTCTCTTTTCAAGGAGGAAATCTTTTTTTGGCAGGGAAATGATACGGAGATAAAAATCTTGTATTTTCCTAAAATCGGGGATTTTGGGCGTCCCCTGGAAAAACAAAATTATTGGAGTTCATGGAACATATTTTATTTTTTCGCATTAGAGCAATTTAGATTCACGAGCAGAAGTTGTTTGCATTCTGCAAGCATTTAGATGAAAGACTATCACATATTCCTCGTCTTTCACTCAAAGGGATCCACACAATTCTCGTTGTACGGCTTTAGAAGGAGGCTGAAGCGTGACGTGATCTCAGATACCATGCCGAGACATAAGGACCCAAACTATGGGCCCCGACTATGGGTCCTTTGAAACAGAATATGACCGGAGGGGCCAGAAACGCATTCAAGACTGTGCGGAACTATGCCGACCTCAAAGGACGCAATACTTTCATTATCGGGGCCACAAGAAAGGGCCACGACTCACCGCAGACCATAAGAATTTATTTTAAATTTTTTAGTCGCCACTGTTAGTAGGTTCCGCAGGTTTTTCACGCCCCCCTTCACGTGGGTGTTTTCCTGCAGGGTTTTATTTTATTTCTTCCTAAGTGCAGACTTAGGTTTTTTTAAAAAACCCATATAGTAGTTCCTTCTTTTATTGCCTTCTTTTTAGTTTAACTCCCAATACCTCTTTCTTTCTACGTAAAATGACTAACAGTTAGATGTAAGAAGAGACTAATTAGTCTCAATCTCGCCCGTAAATAAAGACGATTTATTATTATTATTGTTATTAAGAATTACTTTAAAACGAATGCAAAGAATCTGGAAGCCAGGGAGACGCAAATGGGCCTAAACCAAGAAAAAATACACAAATATCTCTCTGGTTTCGACATTTTTTCATTTGTGAATCGCCATCTTGTGGATTTTTCCGCCATTAATTCAGCCCATCCAACTATAAACCTATAGGGATTCCTTTAATTGAATAATACTGTTCTATGTTTGTTGTTAAGATTGATGGGGACTGTTGATTGGTAGTTCCAGCAGTAGAGTGCATGGCCATTATCATTTCGTTTCTGGAGCGAGGTTTTTTCTCATTTTTAGGAACGACACTGGATACGCTCGAGCCATTATATGTTTGCCCCATTAAGTGCCCTCCCTATTTGCATCTTGGGCGATAGCCAATCGCAAGCGGAATTCGATTTGACTTGTTGATTGCTGTATTCATACTGCATACGTTATCTCGAGACTTCTGATCGATTGCTGGTTTGGGCTATAAGTTTATAACATCCTAGAATTAAGACCTATCGGTAAAGATTATTAAAATATAAGGATTAACTTTGGAAGAGAAAAGTAGATTACTATTCGAAGAATATCGGCGAGCGTTAAAAGATTAGAACGAAATATTAGAGGTCATAATGAATGTGTGTGAAGTGCGAGTGATGTTAGATTATAAATAAATTGAAATTGATATGGGAAGGCTGTACTTCGTGAAACGCCATGACAACTGGTAAAAACAAAACTTAGTAAGTTCCACAAGATATTTTATTACGACCAATTTCAGACATTGACGACCATCATCAGGTACATATTGTCAAGAGCACAGCATATTTAAAGGAAGGAAGGAGGGAAAAGGAAGAGGGGTTAAGGGGATGATGTATTTGGGCGCGCGAAAGGATTCTGGGAGGAAGAGAAAGGAGGAGGGGAGGGTTAGAGAAGGTGTATTTGTTGGTAAAGTGAATTTTATTGGTATTAAATAATTATTGGTATTAAATAATATTTTATTGGATTTAAATAATTTCTAAAGAATCCATTTTCTATCCTTTGGGAACACGATGTAGTATTTTCCCTTCGAAGGAGCTGGAGTGGACGTCTACCTAAGACGTTCCGCTAACGCCGAGTCTGGGGTGCCCAAACGGTAACAACGTTGGTGCTCTGCTGCCATTATCTTAAAGGATCTGCCCTTCTGACCGCAGCAGGTGGCCGAACAATCCCCATTGGTAATATGAATGCCGTATTGATGCTTTTGGTAATGTGAATGAATGCCTACTCCTGATGATGGGTGAAACCGGTCGTAATAAATTATCTTGTGGAACTAACTATGTTTTGTTTTTACCGGTTATAAATAAATTCGTACGTATAAAAATTGAAACACTTCGACGTCATTTCTGACTCGTGGGCTAGTCAGGCCTTATATTCATAGTATGGGATACGGTCGGAATATTGGAATCGGTCAAAGAAAATATAACTGGACGCAATTTGATTTGCGAGATAAAAAAGTCGAGCTTCGTAGCAAACTTTCCTTGACAAGCGAATTAGATGCACAAAATAATAACATATTTTTGTTTGCCTACTGTACTGTTTTTTAACATAATTTGGATTTTGAGCTCCAGTTTAACATATTGACATGAAAATACTATGAGTGCCACGAAGCCTCAGCCATTATAGACTCTTTAAAATTTTATTTTACGCCTATATGACTTGTGAAAGTTCCATCAAGTGAGGCCTTAAATCGTTACATAGGTTATACGTACACACAGTGAACTCTAGTTTACTCGGGCTGATACTAAAAACGCATAATCCACTTTGACTTTTATTTTTACACAGTTTCTGATTTATGTAAATAAATAATCTATTATTATTAACCCCTTCGATTGTTTCATGGACTCATTAAAAGGTCTCTTCACCCAACCGCGGATAATTATTTTATATTCATTTCATGTCATGTTAGTCAAATACTGCTCAAAAGAAACGTTCTTACAAAGGTCCTTCTTTCATTAGAACACAAATGAACTTGTGCGTATGTTTTGTTTGATTTTTTTTGGACCGCGAAAGAAATAGACGAAGATTAAGAATTTGTGCACGCATAACCCGAAAACCGGATAATTCGACCACAGATAACCGGGAGCTAAATGTATCACCAAACAATGAGAGTCATTGTGAATGTTAAATTACACATTTGAGGACATATGAATTGAAGATCATTCATATCCGGCCTGCCTAGCTCGTTCTGGGAACGTTTGCGGACCGCCACTCACAAATGTTGGGAATCCCTGAACAAAAAGGATCATCAGGAAAGCAAATATACCGGTTTCGAGCTGTATCATCCCTTTAAGGAAAACGAAATAAAAATTTCAATTTTTTAAGCAGCTTTCTTTGACGATCAAAGTGCATAGAAATGAATCCAACCTTTATGCGTTTCCGTGGTGTAGTGGTTATCACATCCGCCTAACACGCGGAAGGTCCCAGGTTCGATCCCGGGCGGAAACAAATTTTTTTTATTGTATCGATACTTTTACAGGATTTTGAGCATATGTCACTTCCTTTCTGGTCTTTTTTAAAATATATTCCCTTAATATATGTAATGAACATTCAAATAATTACACAGGGTGTCGAGTCTAAGACACCCCTCTTTACTACTAGTTGTCATCGGTGTGTAATCATAGACATGTATCGGTCAGCATTGTGTAGCAATCTGAATTAAGAGGTAGCGGTCCCATAAAAGCCAAATACGGTTGCATGGGAGTCGATCTGTTTACCACGTATCACCCACTGTAAATGTCCCCGGGCTAAGCCCTATCCACCGAAGGGATGCTGCGCTAAGGACTTAATGTTGTATAATGTAATGTAATGACTGATTACCACTCTTTGTCAACAAGTCTTCGGTGACATTCACTGTTATACTTTAAAAACTGTCCTTTAAATTTCTTCAGTGAGGAATACAGTTTGTAAATTATTCAGCCCGAAGGCCGGTTGTGATCAGCTACGAAGAGCTAGGAGAGAGAAATGAGGCTTACTATGCAAGATGAGGAGTGAGGTAGTTTGCTCTTGCTTTCCTCACTGAGCTAGAATGCTATGAGTAGAACAATCTCACGTTAGTGAAGCACAATGACTCTACGATAAACACTTTTCATAACATTGCTGGAAAGGAAACTTATTTAATTCCATTATTCAGCATAACTCATACCTCAGTAGCTTTCATATAACCACAGCCATCAACAAGACTGAGGAAAAAGTATATAAAAGATAAATTTTTCTCCATCCCGTACCAAAAGACAAATGATAAATATTTCATTCATCAAAATATGGTAACAGGACCTGGGAGTACAGTAATGACTAATGAAGTAAGATTGTTTATAGAGAAGTGAATGTCAATTCCTAATATTACGTAAAAAATATCAATTAAGTCCCCTCATAACTCCAGGAATTCAGCTCTTATACTAATATTGTTAACTTTTTTCTAAATGCCAAAATCAGAGGTGCAATCAAACGTTTGTATTTGCAGTGATCAGGAAAATATCCCATTTACCAGACAGAAATTTAACTATCTTGGAAGAATTCTTAACTATTCTAATAGAGTCGTATAGTTTTAAACGGACTTTAAAGTTAAAGCTACGAAATACATTTAACTCTTACGATGAAGCGGTAGAGATGAAAATGGTATTTTAGAGAAGAAAATGAAATGAAAGGAACCAATAAGT
Source organism: Ladona fulva (assembly GCA_000376725.2). Taxonomy (NCBI): domain Eukaryota; kingdom Metazoa; phylum Arthropoda; class Insecta; order Odonata; family Libellulidae; genus Ladona; species Ladona fulva. The sequence goes on from KZ308158.1 coordinate 1,095,582, forward strand.
AAGCGGAAACCCTCCCAGTGAACCCTCCATGTGAACCAGCTTTCTACGAAACTTTTCGTGTTTAGAATCTTTGGATGTCTAAATGACAAAGTCTGTGCGTGATGGGGGCTTGAGTGGACTGAAAGGGAGAGGTATACTGAGGAATAACTGGTTAAGTTCAATGGATGAAATGCTGAAGATAGATGGCGTACTCGTTCTGATGAATGAAAGAGATTCTAGAAAAAGATGTATGGGTCTGTCTGAAAGAAAAGAAACCAAGACGCGGAAAGACAAGATTTACGGAAGAAAAGAAATGAAAGTGATACAATCTCAGGATAAGACCGTGTAGAGGATTAATGTTATTTGAAAGGAAGCGAGAAAAATACAGTAAAATATTTATAATGTTACTTACTGTGCTAGCGGTGATTTGTAAACCTTTCAGTTGCTATGTATTCGCGTTGTTATGGATGAGTTGCTATAACGGTCTAACATTATGTTTAGTTATGGGCTATACATTTATTTTTATAACTAATTAAAAATCTGCTAAAACCGGCTAAAATATCGGCGATTTATCAAAATGGGAGGGTTAGAGAAGGTGTATTTGTTGGTAAAGTGAATTTTATTGGTATTAAATAATTATTGGTATTAAATAATATTTTATTGGATTTAAATAATTTCTAAAGAATCCATTTTCTATCCTTTGGGAACACGATGTAGTATTTTCCCTTCGAAGGAGCTGGAGTGGACGTCTACCTAAGACGTTCCGCTAACGCCGAGTCTGGGGTGCCCAAACGGTAACAACGTTGGTGCTCTGCTGCCATTATCTTAAAGGATCTGCCCTTCTGACCGCAGCAGGTGGCCGAACAATCCCCATTGGTAATATGAATGCCGTATTGATGCTTTTGGTAATGTGAATGAATGCCTACTCCTGATGATGGGTGAAACCGGTCGTAATAAATTATCTTGTGGAACTAACTATGTTTTGTTTTTACCGGTTATAAATAAATTCGTACGTATAAAAATTGAAACACTTCGACGTCATTTCTGACTCGTGGGCTAGTCAGGCCTTATATTCATAGTATGGGATACGGTCGGAATATTGGAATCGGTCAAAGAAAATATAACTGGACGCAATTTGATTTGCGAGATAAAAAAGTCGAGCTTCGTAGCAAACTTTCCTTGACAAGCGAATTAGATGCACAAAATAATAACATATTTTTGTTTGCCTACTGTACTGTTTTTTAACATAATTTGGATTTTGAGCTCCAGTTTAACATATTGACATGAAAATACTATGAGTGCCACGAAGCCTCAGCCATTATAGACTCTTTAAAATTTTATTTTACGCCTATATGACTTGTGAAAGTTCCATCAAGTGAGGCCTTAAATCGTTACATAGGTTATACGTACACACAGTGAACTCTAGTTTACTCGGGCTGATACTAAAAACGCATAATCCACTTTGACTTTTATTTTTACACAGTTTCTGATTTATGTAAATAAATAATCTATTATTATTAACCCCTTCGATTGTTTCATGGACTCATTAAAAGGTCTCTTCACCCAACCGCGGATAATTATTTTATATTCATTTCATGTCATGTTAGTCAAATACTGCTCAAAAGAAACGTTCTTACAAAGGTCCTTCTTTCATTAGAACACAAATGAACTTGTGCGTATGTTTTGTTTGATTTTTTTTGGACCGCGAAAGAAATAGACGAAGATTAAGAATTTGTGCACGCATAACCCGAAAACCGGATAATTCGACCACAGATAACCGGGAGCTAAATGTATCACCAAACAATGAGAGTCATTGTGAATGTTAAATTACACATTTGAGGACATATGAATTGAAGATCATTCATATCCGGCCTGCCTAGCTCGTTCTGGGAACGTTTGCGGACCGCCACTCACAAATGTTGGGAATCCCTGAACAAAAAGGATCATCAGGAAAGCAAATATACCGGTTTCGAGCTGTATCATCCCTTTAAGGAAAACGAAATAAAAATTTCAATTTTTTAAGCAGCTTTCTTTGACGATCAAAGTGCATAGAAATGAATCCAACCTTTATGCGTTTCCGTGGTGTAGTGGTTATCACATCCGCCTAACACGCGGAAGGTCCCAGGTTCGATCCCGGGCGGAAACAAATTTTTTTTATTGTATCGATACTTTTACAGGATTTTGAGCATATGTCACTTCCTTTCTGGTCTTTTTTAAAATATATTCCCTTAATATATGTAATGAACATTCAAATAATTACACAGGGTGTCGAGTCTAAGACACCCCTCTTTACTACTAGTTGTCATCGGTGTGTAATCATAGACATGTATCGGTCAGCATTGTGTAGCAATCTGAATTAAGAGGTAGCGGTCCCATAAAAGCCAAATACGGTTGCATGGGAGTCGATCTGTTTACCACGTATCACCCACTGTAAATGTCCCCGGGCTAAGCCCTATCCACCGAAGGGATGCTGCGCTAAGGACTTAATGTTGTATAATGTAATGTAATGACTGATTACCACTCTTTGTCAACAAGTCTTCGGTGACATTCACTGTTATACTTTAAAAACTGTCCTTTAAATTTCTTCAGTGAGGAATACAGTTTGTAAATTATTCAGCCCGAAGGCCGGTTGTGATCAGCTACGAAGAGCTAGGAGAGAGAAATGAGGCTTACTATGCAAGATGAGGAGTGAGGTAGTTTGCTCTTGCTTTCCTCACTGAGCTAGAATGCTATGAGTAGAACAATCTCACGTTAGTGAAGCACAATGACTCTACGATAAACACTTTTCATAACATTGCTGGAAAGGAAACTTATTTAATTCCATTATTCAGCATAACTCATACCTCAGTAGCTTTCATATAACCACAGCCATCAACAAGACTGAGGAAAAAGTATATAAAAGATAAATTTTTCTCCATCCCGTACCAAAAGACAAATGATAAATATTTCATTCATCAAAATATGGTAACAGGACCTGGGAGTACAGTAATGACTAATGAAGTAAGATTGTTTATAGAGAAGTGAATGTCAATTCCTAATATTACGTAAAAAATATCAATTAAGTCCCCTCATAACTCCAGGAATTCAGCTCTTATACTAATATTGTTAACTTTTTTCTAAATGCCAAAATCAGAGGTGCAATCAAACGTTTGTATTTGCAGTGATCAGGAAAATATCCCATTTACCAGACAGAAATTTAACTATCTTGGAAGAATTCTTAACTATTCTAATAGAGTCGTATAGTTTTAAACGGACTTTAAAGTTAAAGCTACGAAATACATTTAACTCTTACGATGAAGCGGTAGAGATGAAAATGGTATTTTAGAGAAGAAAATGAAATGAAAGGAACCAATAAGTAAGCGGAAACCCTCCCAGTGAACCCTCCATGTGAACCAGCTTTCTACGAAACTTTTCGTGTTTAGAATCTTTGGATGTCTAAATGACAAAGTCTGTGCGTGATGGGGGCTTGAGTGGACTGAAAGGGAGAGGTATACTGAGGAATAACTGGTTAAGTTCAATGGATGAAATGCTGAAGATAGATGGCGTACTCGTTCTGATGAATGAAAGAGATTCTAGAAAAAGATGTATGGGTCTGTCTGAAAGAAAAGAAACCAAGACGCGGAAAGACAAGATTTACGGAAGAAAAGAAATGAAAGTGATACAATCTCAGGATAAGACCGTGTAGAGGATTAATGTTATTTGAAAGGAAGCGAGAAAAATACAGTAAAATATTTATAATGTTACTTACTGTGCTAGCGGTGATTTGTAAACCTTTCAGTTGCTATGTATTCGCGTTGTTATGGATGAGTTGCTATAACGGTCTAACATTATGTTTAGTTATGGGCTATACATTTATTTTTATAACTAATTAAAAATCTGCTAAAACCGGCTAAAATATCGGCGATTTATCAAAATAGTAAAGGTATTTTG
>KZ308158.1:1102383-1133241 GCA_000376725.2 Ladona fulva
GAGGAATTTTAATAAAAGAATAATATATTTAAGAATTCCCAAATTGAAGAATTTGTATACGAGCGAATCGTATAAAGGAAGATAGGGCTTCTAAAAGCCAAGTGGGTAGCGCGTTCGCCCTCCGGTGGAATCGGTTCCAGGTTCGATTCTCGGTGAGGTATCTGTGATAAATGATTTCAGCTGTCGAAACACTTTTAACAACACTATTGCTATTGTAATGGGATGAGCAATTGGGGGTCGAAAATTTTATGGGCTAACGTAGTCCATACTGGTTTCATTAATTCGTCCCTGGGTATATTTTAGTCATACTGTGCAACAAACACTTCAGTAAAAAAGTGATTAACATAAAACTATTACTTTACCCATAAAAGATTCATATATATAGAGCGGGTTGTTTTACAACTGCCGTTGTTTTCCCGCACTCAACTTCCATTTCTCTCTATGGTAGCATTTCTCTTCCCTCATTTCCCTTGCTGCCGTAGCTTCCTGAATTCCCTGTCTCCAATTCCTTCTTGGTCTTCCTCTTTTTAACTTTCCTGGAAGTGTCCATTTCAATATTTGTTTGGGACATCTGGTATCATCCATTCTGTAGGCGTGGCCAAACCACGTGAGTTTTTTCCTCTGTATCTCGTCATATATATCCTTTTCCATCATTTCCAATATTGTTTCATTTTTTACTTTATCGAGTCTACTCTTTCTACAACTCCTTCTCATGTAATCCCTCTCAGTCGTCAATACCCTTTTTTGTTCTTTTCCTTCATGTCTATAAATTTTGTTCCTTTCCCACGTATAAAAGATTCATATCATATCTAAAAGACCGAGTTTCTAAGAAAATGGCCGAAAGAATGGATTGAAGAGCCGTAAGCGGGGTGGATAGTCTTCATTTGATACGTTAAATAAGGCAGAGCAATATCAACGGGTATTTACCAGTCCTTCCAAACGACCATATCCTTCTAAAGGAAGAAATCGCGGCCATGGAGTGAAGAAGGGAATTGCACAGGTCAGCAACGGCCAGGTTGACTATGAAGGAGCTGGCTGGTCCTCTCAAACGGCGGAATCTATAAGAACAAAAAAAAAGAATGCTTATTTACGTATGACTACACACCTACAAACATTTTCATTTCATGTGACATTAAAAGTCAAGAGCGCAAATATTAAGTTCAACCCGTCACATATACAGTGGTAACTGGAATACGAACCCCTATACAAAAGAACTCTTTTACTACTTCATTTCGACCTCTATATACGAACCTAATTTCGAGATACAAAAACACACACAGAAAAGATATAACGGAAAACAGGGTTTCGAGAAACAACCTTTTCGGGTTACGAACTTTGAACCGCAACGAATAGAGCTTGTAATTCAAGATACTACTTTATGAATGAAAGGACTCCTTGATAAGCATGTAGTTAGTGCATTCGCCTTTGGTGAAAGCGGTCCCGGGATCGATTCCAGTTGGAGGTCCAATTCTGCGGAATGATCTCGGATGTCAAAGCACTTTCAATTAAAACTTAAAAAATAGCTAGGAAAGTAAACTGCAGATTGATTCATATGAAGAATATAAGGAGAGGTCTATAATGTATTTCTAGTTATTCTTCTCTCCCGAAGATGACAACATAGTTGTCGAAACCAAAATTGGCGTGGACCCAAAATTTCTAATTTTTTGGACTTTCCAAACAAAACAATACCTAAATTCCATAACCTGTGAGGATAACAAATTTTTTACTATGTTTTAGATAATTTTCGATGATTTAAAGGCTTTTTTGAACAAAATATTTCGCTGATTGTAATAAAATTTTTCGGATTAGCGATTAAAAGGTATCACCATATGTGCATTTCGGAAACAACAACATCGGGTATTCCATTGCCCTTAAGAATTGAGACTTTTTTCGGAAATGCGTACAGAGTAATTCCTAGAAATCGAATATCCCATTGTGGAACCCTTGAGAATGGGGACATTGTTTTTGATATGCGCATAGAGCAATTCCAAGAAATCGGAAATCCGAAACTTATCGTTTGCCTCCAAACGCTAGTTCCATCTGCCTTGCATGGAACTTACATCTGCTCTATCTTTGCTTGCCTTACTCAGCTATGAATGGAAAACCTTCTCATAATGCTCACGGCTGAGATAACACAAAGGCCTCGGAGGTATTAGTGATCTCTCTTAAGGACATGCATCCTGGTCACACATTGTGCAACCAGGAATGTGTTATTAATAGGGCCTCTGAGCTGCACAAGCGTGGATTTTTTTGTGGTTTGGTGAGGAATGCAATGGATATTGATGCTTAAGAGGAGAAGGATGTGATCCATGAATTATTTCCTTAGAATTAGTAGTAGTCTCGGAAGCGTTAATTCAAGTTGAAACTGGAATGCGGAAATGGATGCTGCGAAGGAACCGATTTAAACGATAGAGACCAATATAGAATATTTTTCGGAGAATGGAATTTGCTCTAAAAGGAGGCCAGAGATTGCCTTAGAAATGTCAGAATTTGGATGAGGAATCCTCAGTTTTAGTTAGAAAGCGAGAGACTTGATCAGATGGTCCGGAGGATGAGGAGGTCTGATAGGGGAGTATTTGAAAGGGGAGATATTGAAGCGAAAGTCTCGTATTCTTGGGGAAGGAGTTAGAGATGATCTTGGACGAAAAAGCGTGCACCTAGGAAAATTCCCAAAGAGAAATAGACGTGAAAAAATTGTCTAAAAAAATAGACCTGAACCCGAGTCTCACAATTTCAGTATGATTGCTCCATTAGAGTTCTCCAGCCCGAGTACGTCCGACTCAGTATCGATCACAGCCCCGATCTCATAGAGGCATCGTCTAGTCATACTTATTTTATATGAAGAAATTGAAAGAGAAAAAGTCTGTCGCAGCCGGGAACCGAACCCGGGTCTCCAACTTGAGAGTGCTCTGTCCTCTAAGCTACCACGACAGAACGATCCCTCCTTCAATCTCTCCCTCCTTCTATTTCTTTCCTTGAGCTATGATGGGACTGTCCAACCGCAAGTGCCATCATAGCTCAAGTGGGAAAGACACTCGGAAAGTGGGAGACCCGGATTCGATTCCCGGCTTTTTCTCTTTCAATTTCTTCATCTAAATTCAAGCATGTGAACCATGCGTTTCCCATTATTTTATGTCAACTTATCATTAGGAATTTTCAAATTCTCATTTACTACGCCATTTTGCTTCTCTATATCTACCCATAAATAAATGTTTACCAGTTAAACTATTTATTTGTATTGTAATATCAAAATTTATGATAAAAACTGTCCATTATTATTATCACTATATTATGTTATTATTATGTTTTCTGCTATGTATTATTACATAGAAGGAAATATCTCATTATTATGTGTTTCTGTGGATATTTTTTCCTAAGCTTCACTTAGATTTTTTAAATTCACAGCTAAATATTTTCAATTTCTGTCGACTAACATTAACTTTTATTATAATTTTATTCATTTTTTTACATTTACGATCGGTTAAATGGAAGAGGAGACTCTAAAGTCTCAATTTCGCTCAAAATAAAGATGTTATTTATTTAAATTTACATTTAAACCCCGCCAGTCGTTATTGGCGAGTGGCAGGGGGCGTAAAAACACCGATAATCCTATCACACTCTAATTGCTGTTAGCTTCTTTAATGTTTGCTTCTCTAACGAGGGAAAATGACCTGAAGTAATTATCTGTCCTGGCGTCACTTCCGTAAATCGCTCCTTAGTTATCTCTCGGAGCTCGCGCACGTTGCTAACTGGCGTAACAATATCAGCTATCTCGTCGACGAGATCTGTTGCGATAAACTTTTCGAAGAGCTTACGTTGGTAATCAAGCCTTCTATCCCCAAGCGAAGTCCACCCGAGGGATTCTTCCATAGCCGAAACACCACTGTAGAATCTAAAATCTCCGTTGCCACTCCTAGCTCCTAAACAAACCTAGCCGCTCTACGTTGAACCATCTCAAGATCGGAGACTAACCCTACTTCGTAAGTATCCCAAATTCCACAGCAATACTCGAGGAGAGGTCGAATTCGGGAAAAGTACGCTATTTCCTTTACTCTCGATGAACATTCCCTTAGAATCCTGCTGGCTAATCTTTACATCCAATTCGCCTTTCCTTCTACGCTTCGAATATGCTCTTTGAAGGAAAAACTACTACTGAGAGTAGTTTCTAAGTATTTATTATTATTTACGTACTAAGTTACAAGTAGGCAGACACCATGTGGTAACTCATCATATCACAAAAACAACATTACATAATTTATAGCATAACCTAAAGAATATTCAAACTACATTACACTATTGTATTATTTAACTATTACATATTCAGTCCGGAGTAGGGTCTAAACCTCATTCCCTCCACCATTGATCTACAAAAGCTTAGAAGAAGGTATGAAGCTTACGCAAAATGAGGAGTGCGGTACATCTAAATANAGAAGTGCTACGAAAATATTCTAGCACAGAATTGGTCCTTGATCTTCTAATCCAGGCAGTTTTCAAGTACCGTAAACCGTACTTGGACCCAAAATTTCTAATTTTTTGGACTTTCCGAACAAAACAATACCTAAATTCCATAACCTGTGCTGATAACAAATTTTTTACTATGTTTTAGATAATTTTCGATGATTTAAAAGCTTTTTTGAACAAAATTTTTCGCTGATTGTAATAAAATTTTTCGGATTAGCGATTAAAAGGTATCACCATATGTCCAAACAAAACAATACCTAAATTCCATAACCTGTGAGGATAACAAATTTTTTACTATGTTTTAGATAATTTTCGATGATTTAAAGGCTTTTTTGAACAAAATATTTCGCTGATTGTAATAAAATTTTTCGGATTAGCGATTAAAAGGTATCACCATATGTGCATTTCGGAAACAACAACATCGGGTATTCCATTGCCCTTAAGAATTGAGACTTTTTTCGGAAATGCGTACAGAGTAATTCCTAGAAATCGAATATCCCATTGTGGAACCCTTGAGAATGGGGACATTGTTTTTGATATGCGCATAGAGCAATTCCAAGAAATCGGAAATCCGAAACTTATCGTTTGCCTCCAAACGCTAGTTCCATCTGCCTTGCATGGAACTTACATCTGCTCTATCTTTGCTTGCCTTACTCAGCTATGAATGGAAAACCTTCTCATAATGCTCACGGCTGAGATAACACAAAGGCCTCGGAGGTATTAGTGATCTCTCTTAAGGACATGCATCCTGGTCACACATTGTGCAACCAGGAATGTGTTATTAATAGGGCCTCTGAGCTGCACAAGCGTGGATTTTTTTATGGTTTGGTGAGAAATGCAATGGATATTGATGCTTAAGAGGAGAAGGATGTGATCCATGAATTATTTCCTTAGAATTAGTAGTAGTCTCGGAAGCGTTAATTCAAGTTGAAACTGGAATGCGGAAATGGATGCTGCGAAGGAACCGATTTAAACGATAGAGACCAATATAGAATATTTTTCGGAGAATGGAATTTGCTCTAAAAGGAGGCCAGAGATTGCCTTAGAAATGTCAGAATTTGGATGAGGAATCCTCAGTTTTAGTTGGAAAGCGAGAGACTTGATCGGATGGTCCGGAGGATGAGGAGGTCTGATAGGGGAGTATTTGAAAGGGGAGATATTGAAGCGAAAGTCTCGTATTCTTGGGGAAGGAGTTAGAGATGATCTTGGACGAAAAAGCGTGTACCTAGGAAAATTCCCAAAGAGAAATAGACGTGAAAAAATTGTCTAAAAAAATAGACCTGAACCCGAGTCTCACAATTTCAGTATGATTGCTCCATTAGAGTTCTCCAGCCCGAGTACGTCCGACTCAGTATCGATCACAGCCCCGATCTCATAGAGGCATCGTCTAGTCATACTTATTTTATATGAAGAAATTGAAAGAGAAAAAGTCTGTCGCAGCCGGGAACCGAACCCGGGTCTCCAACTTGAGAGTGCTCTGTCCTCTAAGCTACCACGACAGAACGATCCCTCCTTCAATCTCTCCCTCCTTCTATTTCTTTCCTTGAGCTATGATGGGACTGCCCAACCGAAAGTGCCATCATAGCTCAAGTGGGAAAGACACTCGGAAAGTGGGAGACCCGGATTCGATTCCCGGCTTTTTCTCTTTCAATTTCTTCATCTAAATTCAAGCATGTGAACCATGCGTTTCCCATTATTTTATGTCAACTTATCATTAGGAATTTTCAAATTCTCATTTACTACGCCATTTTGCTTCTCTATATCTACCCATAAATAAACGTTTACCAGTTAAACTACTTGTTTGTATTGTAATATCAAAATTTATAATAAAAACTGTCCATTATTATTATCATTATATTATGNAAAAATTAAAAAATACTCCGTCAAGATCTTCTCTGAGACTACTTTCATTTCCACAGTCTTATATCCTTCCATATGTATAGGGAAGGAATTTTCTCCGAAAAAGCGTCCAGGGGTAGAAACCGGACGTGTAAGTAATCACACCACGTACCGGCAAAAGGTTCAAAGCGCGTCACGTCAGAATAAAGTATAACCTTCATAACAGAATCACTAACCAGACGTAGGTTTCATCATTGCTGGAGTGGGAAAGGCTTTCGGAAATCCAAGTTTGCAGTCTCCTCGAGAAATCCTCGGAAGAATAGTCGTTCGCATTCCGATGTGTGCGCCACTTTGTCTTTGCGACCAACTTTATTCGAGATGGAGCCCTCGTTGAGCAAATCCGACAAAGTCCCTGAGGATGTGCAAATGTCGTCATTCGTGGGAAGTTTCATTGCGAGATAATTGAAATTGGAGCTTGCAATTATTTTGCAATCGGTTGTCCAATCATCGTTAACCATCGTTCCTAATTAATTTGTATCTGTGACTTGTAATATTAATTTTCTATCAAGACTTGCGAGCAGGTGTCTGTCCGTCCGTCGGTCTGTCCGTCCCCCTACTTATCTGAGAAACGGCTTGACTTAGAGATCTGAAACCAACTGAATTGTGTTTCTACAATGCTGAAACCCCCAAGAAAACTATTCTCATCTCTGTAAATGCCCGAGTTCGAACCCAGGAGCCCGTAATACATATCCATAAGAGATGAACGTAAAGTACGTGTTCATGACTTGCAGAGGTCGTTTCTTTTACAAAATTAAATTAAATTCAGCTTGCTTCCCATCTTCCCCACGATACTGGGTTAACGTCACGGCCCTCTCATTTATTCTCCTGATTTTTCTAGATCCGTCCATGCAACGAGAAGGACGCCTGGAATCTGCTACGTCTTCCAAGAACGCACCATCTCTGAATTTATTGACCGAATTCAGTCTAACCTAAATCTTCTTCCTTTAAAAGATTCCTCCGTTACTAAACATCTGCGCAACCGATTTCTCGTCACATTTCCTAACGAATATCATCGCCTTTCGCTGAATCTTTCTTAGTTCTCTAATACAGCTCTTTTAATCAGTATACCATACGCAGCACGCAATAGAATCAGTCTAGAAATTTGCTCCTAAAGATGATTCTCTCATCCGAGCATCTTTAATGCCCGCACACAATGTTTTCGTATGTGGGCATTCAAAATTGAAATACTTTCGGGGGTAACCACAAGATATTTCATTGCATCACCTGTTACTAAATTTCTTCCTCAAAGACTGGGTGAATATTCATGTGGGGGTTGGCCATATAGTAATGCTTCACATTTTCTTTACTCAAAAACTATTTATTCTACAAGAATTAAATTTACACATATGAAATACGAGAAATACTCGTACAATGTTTCATCTGCTCAATCTGTTTTTCCACATAATCTCCTTAAAGTTCTATTGCATTCCCCCATCAATTTACTAGGGCATGTATGCCCTGTCGGTGCCAGTCTTCGCTCTGGTAATGGAGCCTGGTTTTCATTTTCAACTGCCCTCTGATTCACTCACCTTCCATACCCAGTAACCAACTGTACTCTATTCGACTGCAGATGTTTCATAGACTTTTCACGAACGTTTTTATTATATCATATTCCCTACCGTTCCTTTCTCTATGCACAGATATTCAATTCCAGTACGTTGTCTGTATCACTCATAACGGTAAGACTCTACTTTGTAATATTCCTACAGCTTGTGTGTTCGTATGGTTTGTTTAATTTTTTTAATGCCATGGAAAATATCGACGAAGAGTAAGAATTTATGCACGTATAATCCGAAAACCGGATAATCCGACCACGGATAACCGGTATCTAAATGTATTACCAAACAATTAGAGTCATTGTGCATATTAAATTGCACATTTGAGGAGACATAAATTGAAGATCTTTTGTACCCGGTCTGCCTAGCTCGTTCTGTGAACTTATGCGGCCCGCCACTCACAAATGTTGGGAAGCCCTGAACAAAAAGGATCATCAGGAAAGCAAATATAGCGGTTCTGAGCTGTATCATCCCTTTAAGGAAAACGAAATAAAAATTTCAGTTTTTTAAGCAACTTTCATTGACCAATAAAGTGCGTACAAATGATTCCAATCTCTATGAGTTTCCGTGGTGTAGTGGTTATCACATCCGCCTAACACGCGGAAGGTCCCCGGTTCGATCCCGGGCGGAAACAAAATTTTTATTAGTGTGTCGATAGGTTTTTCCGTACTTTGAGCTTACGCTAAATTCGAACCTACAGTTTCGAATTTATAGCATCAGTTTTGGCTGTGGAAAAAAAATTGGGACATTACTCTTTGACCAACCGTCGTATGAATTAGGTTTTCTTTCCAAATTAAATACGGAATTTCCAAGTTTAGAGTTTCCAAGTTAACTACAGAACATCTATAGTGAGATCGATCTTCCAGTCATTTCAAAATTCCATCTATATCTTTCTACCTTATCTTTTAATTTTCATATTCTTAATGAATATTTATTTCCAGTTTTTATGTCTACGAAATAATGTGTCTGTATCATATCGTTTTCTTTTCAGATCCGATTAACCCATTTACCATAGAACTTAATAACTATCAATAGGTTTCGCCGGTTTTTCATACTCCCCTTCTTATGGTCCATTTCCTGCAGTGATGTATGTTTTCCTAAGTTCTAACTTAGGTTTTTAAACCTACAATGTTGTTTTCTTCTGGGCATAGTTTTCAAGATATCTCTTTAAATTTCTTATGACGCAAGGTTTGATGAAATAGAGACTTGAAAGTTTCAATCTCGTCCGAATAAAATAGCATTATTATTATAATTATTACAATTATTAATCAATTCTATACCCTTTTTATTCCTCTGCAAAGCCCATGTCGTAAACAAATATCCCGGATTTTCCTTAAATATCGTTGTTAGGCTCATTAATACATACATAATGTAGCCTGGGAGTTATTGGGGGTTCAAACCTCCCCTTTAGAGCCAAAAGAGGTTTTAAAAGAAATTGAGGTAGTGGAAGGTAAACGGTAATTGTTTTAACATTTACAATCACCCACTGGTAACTCGCAGGGAGTATACATCTGATTCCTCTTCATTACGTTTAGGGTAGAAGTTAGCTTGCCCACGGAATGTAGGCAGTTTTGCTTTCACTCCATGGATCTTCAACCCCCCACCAGAGACAATTCCTGGCTACGCCCCTGCATACATGATATCAGTGCATTGATACTCCAATAGCGCAGTAACCAAGCAACCTCCATCCTAGATTACCATATGATGAGTACATTTGCGCCGATCTCCGTCGTTAAGGAAACCGAAACACTTAAAAGTAACATTTATCCGGAGAAGCAATGGAAAATAAAGAAAACGCCGCAGACGGCTAATGGAGAGCGTCGACGCTTCTAATATTATCAGTAAGAAAGAGATAAGAATTACAGTTCATGGCTGAATACCAATCGAAAGATTTAATTGGGAAAAATCGAGGGTAGGTTCAAGGGGATACACGTTCGCCAAATTGCATTCGAGAAATCATATATACGCGAAAAGGGCAGAGTCATTGAAAAGAAGATGCAGGAGAATGACATTGGCGTTTGAATGGGATAGGACATCTGCTGCCAAACATATCGTGGAAGGTATTCTAAGCATCAGGGCTGCAATTGAAACCTGGAGAGTGTGATTAGAAATGTGAGTCGTTAGAGAGGGAGAGAGGGTTGAAATAAAATACAAAACCGGGATTCCCAGAGACGCGGGACATAAGATAAGGGTGATTTCCTCGAAGAGGAAATGAAAACAACCCACCCTCATTATTTATTCTAAAAGAGGTGGAGGAAGAATTCTTCCTCGAACAAAAAGGTTTAACAAGAAGAATGCCATACATTGCAATCGTGGACGCTAAACAAATGTGAATACTGAGTTGATTTATAGTTCTAATACTCAAAACGATCTTCCTTGATACCTATCTTGGTAGATGGATAACTTTCCTTGGCATTCTGCTGCACCTTGGAGAAAGATGCATCTTTCGTTTACGTGTGAACCATTATTGTTAATGAGTATGATAATATGAGAGCTACTGAGGTATGAATGATGCTGTTAAAAGACATTCATTTTGGTCTCCCCATATTGAAAGTATAACAAAATACATCACTTCTCATCTCGCCTAATAAGTTTCATTACCCAATGATTTTCTAAGATAATACTGTAGGAGACGAGTTTTAACTTCGCGCTGAATACTTTACAGGTACATCATCATTTGTATGCCATGTCAATTTATACACCAAATGCCTCACTCCTTATCTACCCTAGTAAGCCTCATAACCGAAACTTTTCTTAACTAATTCTGGAGGGGATGAACTTCAACCCTGCCTTCGGGCAGATTACTTTACAGGTTTAAATATTATAATTTGTATACCAAGTATATTTGTTTACCAAAATACCTCATCCCCTCTCCAAAGATTTTTGTAGCTAATGGAGGATGGATTAAGGATCAGTTGGATGGTAAAGTCAGCCTTTAAACTGATGTTTTATGAGGAGATTTATAACGATATTCTTAATTAGGACCAATCTAGGACCGATATCAATTAGGATTATCCACGACAATACTTTACCGGCATATATATTATCATTTGCATACCAAGTGTATGTGTACCTTATACCAAAGTACCTCACTCCTCATCTTCCCTAGTAAGCCTCATTACCGAAACGTTTCTTACCTAATGCTGGAGGGGATGAGTTTCAACCCAGCCTTTGCGCTGAATACTTTACATGCACATTATAATTTGTATACCATATCTATTTATATACCAAATAACAAACTCCTCATCTTCCCTAGTATGCCTCATAACCGAAAATTCTCTTACCTAATGCTGGAAGGGACGGGTTTCAACCCAGCATTGGAGCTGATTACTTTACAGGCATACATATTATCATTTATATACCAAGTATATTTATCAAATTATCAAAATACCTCACTCCTCATTTTACCTCATCCCCTCTTCAAAGCTTTTTGTAGCTAATGGAGGAGGGATTGAGGATCAGTTGGATGGTAAAATCAGCCTTTAAACTGATATTTAATAAGAAAAATTAAAACGAATTTCTTATATAAATGATGTCAATAGCTTGCGATACTCAATTCTCAATTCATTGAAAACGGGCGGTTCACTAATTTCTTTTTCGAAACAAAATTTCGAAAAAAATTAACGATTCGCATGAAATCGGTGTGTTATAAATCTCAATCATTGCCATTTCAGGAGACTTGAAACACCAACTTCATACCGTTCGCGCAGCATTGATGTATATCGGTCTATGTAAACTTAACTGAATGCCTCTCTTGTTTTTGTCTATAAAGGAGTAAGGATTAGATTTTAAGCACTTCCCAGAAAAAAAACAAAACACAGCTGCTTGTTATCTGAGTCTCAATCGAACCGGAAGCATCTATTTTAAAATCTATTGCCTTAAATTCAACTCTACGAAAATAATCCTTTCCTTCCCTTCGCACGCACGACATTTCCACTCCTCCGCCCTCGACTCAACCGCCTTCCTTCCGCGATTCGATTGCCTCTCCTTTTCCATGTCCTTCACGAAAACAATTCTCCTTCCTTTTTTTAATTCCCAGAAAACCTCCCGTCCCTCCAGGCGACAGTCCGCCCGAACGCATTTCCTTTTCGTTCCTCTTTTTTTTCATTCCTCGCCAGAGGGCGCTGCGATCCCATAGGCGAAGGAGCCGTGCACAAAAGGAAAGAAAGAGACTAGTCTTTTCTCGCTCGAGAAAGCGTTCCTGGTGAAAACAAGCAAATAAACTCGTCCGTGCAATGTGCAGGAATCTTCTCGAAATCGGCACTTCGAAGACGCGGGGTGCGGAAATTTATGGGGCCAGAAATAAAACTAGACTTGAAGTTCTTAAGTGTATCTAGGACTTAATAGCCGAGAAGTTTCTGCCGCTAATAGAAATCTTTGGCAGACAGGTTGAGTGGGAAAGTTAAGGTCTGTCTACGTACACACAGACCCTAACTTTCCTGCTTCGGCAAGGTCTGTAAAGTTACCGTGTGGATAGGTAGATAGATGGACCAATTATAGGAGATTTTAGGCCCTGTTGGGCTTCATTTCCGCCTAAGTTCGCATAAGGTTATAATAAGTACAGAGATTAATTAAAAACAAAAAGAAAGACTAATAATAATAATAATATTAATTATATATAATAAATTAATATAATAATAATAATGATGACGATGCTGATGATGGTGATGATGATGATAATAAGTATAACCACTTCTATAATGGACACAGGAAAATAATCTCATTCACGAGTAATGAGTCGTATAGTGATCATTATCATTATTGACGAGTAAATACAGCCATTTCCTAGTCAGAAAATTCCGACAGGCGGGACTCGAACCCTTACGCTAGCACGCTAACCACTACGAATGTACGAAAAAATCCTTGCAGCTTGTTGACCATGAAAAAGTACTCCTCTCGGTGGATTTTTCCCACAAAGAAAAAGGGTTGTGAAAACAACCGCTCCAACAAAGTAGAAAGCAATATTAAAAGCAATATACAATGAAGCATGATTATTCAGCAAAAACATAAAAGTATCAAATAAAATTAAAGCAAAAGGAAATTCAAAGCACTCATTGATACTTAAAAAGCACGTGAACAGTTTTTATACTAAATTAAACGATTTCAAATCAATAAAGCATTTGTTAGCAGAGGAGAAAACACTGCAATAACTTCCATCGATTCTTTCAACTGTGTATCTATCTAATTGTAATTGTGTCTTCAAACTGTGATATTTTTCAACTGTCCGCAAAATGTCTCTCTTTGGACTGACTTAAGACTGGGACTGGGGAATACCAACGGTTTAAAATGGTTTATGAGGACGAGTGTATTCAGAATGGTAAAAGGTCCTATTTCATCCCTCATCATCGCGTTATTTGCATTTATTCACTTAAAGTACCTATTCAAGAGGATGAAAATTCACGGTCCAGGACGAAATTTGCTTTCTGCTTCAGCGTTCAACGTGAAAATCGCAGACTATAAATAAAACCATGGATACGGTAGCTAGGACCCAACGACGGGAACACCTGAGAGGTGAACGTTTTGAGCAAATATACTACCTGTTTATTCGAAGAATTAAGAACGCCTCATCGATTTCGGTTATTTGAAGAGTTAATTAAGCGACCGTCACAGGGGAGCGCATGGCATTTTCCAGATGTGCCAGATACAGCATCGATTGGTCCTAATTAACGAGGAGAGATTCGCACGCATTTTAAATCTCGGAATTTTCCTCTCGAAATGGAATCCTGCGTGTACGCCGTTTTTGCTTTAATTTCGTGAGTATATCTAGAAGTACTTTTTTTGCTGAAAAGTCCATTTCTATGATATTACCCAAAAGAAGTTTTGAAGCTCTAGGATTAATATGAATAGTTATAATATACAAGAGATATTAATCGTCACATTAGCCATGTGGTTACCGCGTTTGCTTGCAGTGAAAGCGTACCCGGGTTCGAATCCCAGGGGGGGGTCAATATTTATCGGAGTTAACCCAGCATCGTGATAAACACCAGCTATTTAAATTGAGAGGCAGCGGTTCTGGTTCCGTAAAAACCAAATACAGCGGCATGGGGGGTCGATGCACTAACCGCGTGCTACCCACTTTAATTACCGCCGGGCTAAGCCCTATCTCTCTAAGACACGTTGCGCTAGGATTTTACTGTTAATTCACCGTTATTTTACGACTTCTTGGAAATTGAGAGAAAATTCTGGTTCAGAAAGATAACATTTTTCATCATCAATGATAATTTTGCCGATTGGATGTTATTATCACATTAAACTCGCTTCAAAAATTCATTTATTCTCGAGGAATATATGTAGTATAGGTTCTTTTGTACGGTACATTTACCCCCTGCTGTAGAACCGAAAAGACAGCCTATACTGTATATGAGTAGATGCATAATAATACCCAATGAAACCTTTCATACACCTTGATACAAATGCTAGGGAATGTGCGTACAACTGTCAAAGGAAAGCCTTCCATGGAAGAATTGAATAGATAGAATATAGAATGGTAGTAGACCCAGATTATCTTGGAAGAAAAGATCACGAATATAAAGTTTCCGCACTTAAGCAAAAGACAGATATTTGTAAATATTCATTTCCGAATTGGGGAATAACGGAATGGAACAATTTACCCGAATGAGTTTTCGAACTTTTCCCTATTCCAGCAACGTCTTTATGAGTAGAATTTAAGTGAGTAATTTAATTTTGTAAACTGAGAAAATATGTGATACTGTATCTAGTACGTTAAGCAATAATGGTATAATAACATAATAAATTTACGCTTTACTACATTGTAAATCAGGATTGTAAATGTTCTAATATTTTATTAATTACATAGTATTATTTATTGCATTACAGTGTATGGCGTACTGCCTTCGGAAGGTTTTTGGGAGGGGTTTTCCTCCCGACTAGAGTGAATGCCAGGTACAAATATTTATATTTAATATTGCCACTTGAAAGATTGTGATAAATATCACATCACATCTAATAAATTAATAATTAAATATCATCTCCTTAAAATCACGACAACAGAGTCGTTAGTTAAGATGGAATTGGGACTCGATTTTAGCTCTATAAAACAAAAAGGGTGGTAATAATGGAGCAATATCTTTCGCTTACCTTTCTGGCCCCATACTGCGTCATTTTCCAGTTTCCGGATAAAGGCTTGGCGGTGATGACCATGTACCGTTCGACCGCAATCGCAGCTAGGGTTACGATGGAGAGAAGTCCGAAGTAACCCACTCCACAGGCGTATAGAACACATCCTAAAAAGAAGGGGCAAAGAACAGGCAAATCAAAAATATCCTTTAACTAGAGCTGAAAATACGATCATAACATATAGAGGAAAAAAAGTGCTTGTTAAGGTGTAAAATATGCGGTGTGCGTATTCTATTACGTATCCACCAATCAATCAAACGTTAATTCGATGAAAATAGTACTGTTATACTTTTAAAACAAGAAATAAATTTGAAACTACCCTGATTAATCGTTTTCTTACATGAGTAATCATGATAAGTCTTACGTATAATATTTAAGAATTCCCAAATTGAAGAATTTGTATACGAGCGAATCGTATAAAGGAAGATAGGGCTTCTAAAAGCCAAGTGGGTAGCGCGTTCGCCCTCCGGTGGAATCGGTTCCAGGTTCGATTCTCGGTGAGGTATCTGTGATAAATGATTTCAGCTGTCGAAACACTTTTAACAACACTATTGCTATTGTAATGGGATGAGCAATTGGGGGTCGAAAATTTTATGGGCTAACGTAGTCCATACTGGTTTCATTAATTCGTCCCTGGGTATATTTTAGTCATACTGTGCAACAAACACTTCAGTAAAAAAGTGATTAACATAAAACTATTACTTTACCCATAAAAGATTCATATATATAGAGCGGGTTGTTTTACAACTGCCGTTGTTTTCCCGCACTCAACTTCCATTTCTCTCTATGGTAGCATTTCTCTTCCCTCATTTCCCTTGCTGCCGTAGCTTCCTGAATTCCCTGTCTCCAATTCCTTCTTGGTCTTCCTCTTTTTAACTTTCCTGGAAGTGTCCATTTCAATATTTGTTTGGGCCATCTGGTATCATCCATTCTGTAGGCGTGGCCAAACCACGTGAGTTGTTTCCTCTGTATCTCGTCATATATATCCTTTTCCATCATTTCCAATATTGTTTCATTTTTTACTTTATCGAGGCTACTCTTTCTACAACTCCTTCTCATGTAATCCCTCTCAGTCGTCAATACCCTTTTTTGTTCTTTTCCTTTATATCTATGAATTTTGTTCCTTTCCCATGTATAAAAGATTCATATCATATCAAAAAGACCGAGTTTCTGAGAAAATGGCCGAAAGAATGGATTGAAGAGCCGTAAGCGGGGTGGATAGTCTTCATTTGATACGTTAAATAAGGCAGAGCAATATCAACGGGTATTTACCAGTCCTTCCAAACGACCATATCCTTCTAAAGGAAGAAATCGCGGCCATGGAGTGAAGAAGGGAATTGCACAGGTCAGCAACGGCCAGGTTGACTATGAAGGAGCTGGCTGGTCCTCTCAAACGGCGGAATCTATAAGAACAAAAAAAAAGAATGCTTATTTACGTATGACTACACACCTACAAACATTTTCATTTCATGTGACATTAAAAGTCAAGAGCGCAAATATTAAGTTCAACCCGTCACATATACAGTGGTAACTGGAATACGAACCCCTATACAAAAGAACTCTTTTACTACTTCATTTCGACCTCTATATACGAACCTAATTTCGAGATACAAAAACACACACAGAAAAGATATAACGGAAAACAGGGTTTCGAGAAACAACCTTTTCGGGTTACGAACTTTGAACCGCAACGAATAGAGCTTGTAATTCAAGATACTACTTTATGAATGAAAGGACTCCTTGATAAGCATGTAGTTAGTGCATTCGCCTTTGGTGAAAGCGGTCCCGGGATCGATTCCAGTTGGAGGTCCAATTCTGCGGAATGATCTCGGATGTCAAAGCACTTTCAATTAAAACTTAAAAAATAGCTAGGAAAGTAAACTGCAGATTGATTCATATGAAGAATATAAGGAGAGGTCTATAATGTATTTCTAGTTATTCTTCTCTCCCGAAGATGACAACATAGTTGTCGAAACCAAAATTGGCGTGGACCCAAAATTTCTAATTTTTTGGACTTTCCAAACAAAACAATACCTAAATTCCATAACCTGTGAGGATAACAAATTTTTTACTATGTTTTAGATAATTTTCGATGATTTAAAGGCTTTTTTGAACAAAATATTTCGCTGATTGTAATAAAATTTTTCGGATTAGCGATTAAAAGGTATCACCATATGTGCATTTCGGAAACAACAACATCGGGTATTCCATTGCCCTTAAGAATTGAGACTTTTTTCGGAAATGCGTACAGAGTAATTCCTAGAAATCGAATATCCCATTGTGGAACCCTTGAGAATGGGGACATTGTTTTTGATATGCGCATAGAGCAATTCCAAGAAATCGGAAATCCGAAACTTATCGTTTGCCTCCAAACGCTAGTTCCATCTGCCTTGCATGGAACTTACATCTGCTCTATCTTTGCTTGCCTTACTCAGCTATGAATGGAAAACCTTCTCATAATGCTCACGGCTGAGATAACACAAAGGCCTCGGAGGTATTAGTGATCTCTCTTAAGGACATGCATCCTGGTCACACATTGTGCAACCAGGAATGTGTTATTAATAGGGCCTCTGAGCTGCACAAGCGTGGATTTTTTTGTGGTTTGGTGAGGAATGCAATGGATATTGATGCTTAAGAGGAGAAGGATGTGATCCATGAATTATTTCCTTAGAATTAGTAGTAGTCTCGGAAGCGTTAATTCAAGTTGAAACTGGAATGCGGAAATGGATGCTGCGAAGGAACCGATTTAAACGATAGAGGCCAATATAGAATATTTTTCGGAGAATGGAATTTGCTCTAAAAGGAGGCCAGAGATTGCCTTAGAAATGTCAGAATTTGGATGAGGAATCCTCAGTTTTAGTTGGAAAGCGAGAGACTTGATCGGATGGTCCGGAGGATGAGGAGGTCTGATAGGGGAGTATTTGAAAGGGGAGATATTGAAGCGAAAGTCTCGTATTCTTGGGGAAGGAGTTAGAGATGATCTTGGACGAAAAAGCGTGCACCTAGGAAAATTCCCAAAGAGAAATAGACGTGAAAAAATTGTCTAAAAAAATAGACCTGAACCCGAGTCTCACAATTTCAGTATGATTGCTCCATTAGAGTTCTCCAGCCCGAGTACGTCCGACTCAGTATCGATCACAGCCCCGATCTCATAGAGGCATTGTCTAGTCATACTTATTTTATATGAAGAAATTGAAAGAGAAAAAGTCTGTCGCAGCCGGGAACCGAACCCGGGTCTCCAACTTGAGAGTGCTCTGTCCTCTAAGCTACCACGACAGAACGATCCCTCCTTCAATCTCTCCCTCCTTCTATTTCTTTCCTTGAGCTATGATGGGACTGTCCAACCGCAAGTGCCATCATAGCTCAAGTGGGAAAGACACTCGGAAAGTGGGAGACCCGGATTCGATTCCCGGCTTTTTCTCTTTCAATTTCTTCATCTAAATTCAAGCATGTGAACCATGCGTTTCCCATTATTTTATGTCAACTTATCATTAGGAATTTTCAAATTCTCATTTACTACGCCATTTTGCTTCTCTATATCTACCCATAAATAAATGTTTACCAGTTAAACTATTTATTTGTATTGTAATATCAAAATTTATGATAAAAACTGTCCATTATTATTATCACTATATTATGTTATTATTATGTTTTCTGCTATGTATTATTACATAGAAGGAAATATCTCATTATTATGTGTTTCTGTGGATATTTTTTCCTAAGCTTCACTTAGATTTTTTAAATTCACAGCTAAATATTTTCAATTTCTGTCGACTAACATTAACTTTTATTATAATTTTATTCATTTTTTTACATTTACGATCGGTTAAATGGAAGAGGAGACTCTAAAGTCTCAATTTCGCTCAAAATAAAGATGTTATTTATTTAAATTTACATTTAAACCCCGCCAGTCGTTATTGGCGAGTGGCAGGGGGCGTAAAAACACCGATAATCCTATCACACTCTAATTGCTGTTAGCTTCTTTAATGTTTGCTTCTCTAACGAGGGAAAATGACCTGAAGTAATTATCTGTCCTGGCGTCACTTCCGTAAATCGCTCCTTAGTTATCTCTCGGAGCTCGCGCACGTTGCTAACTGGCGTAACAATATCAGCTATCTCGTCGACGAGATCTGTTGCGATAAACTTTTCGAAGAGCTTACGTTGGTAATCAAGCCTTCTATCCCCAAGCGAAGTCCACCCGAGGGATTCTTCCATAGCCGAAACACCACTGTAGAATCTAAAATCTCCGTTGCCACTCCTAGCTCCTAAACAAACCTAGCCGCTCTACGTTGAACCATCTCAAGATCGGAGACTAACCCTACTTCGTAAGTATCCCAAATTCCACAGCAATACTCGAGGAGAGGTCGAATTCGGGAAAAGTACGCTATTTCCTTTACTCTCGATGAACATTCCCTTAGAATCCTGCTGGCTAATCTTTACATCCAATTCGCCTTTCCTTCTACGCTTCGAATATGCTCTTTGAAGGAAAAACTACTACTGAGAGTAGTTTCTAAGTATTTATTATTATTTACGTACTAAGTTACAAGTAGGCAGACACCATGTGGTAACTCATCATATCACAAAAACAACATTACATAATTTATAGCATAACCTAAAGAATATTCAAACTACATTACACTATTGTATTATTTAACTATTACATATTCAGTCCGGAGTAGGGTCTAAACCTCATTCCCTCCACCATTGATCTACAAAAGCTTAGAAGAAGGTATGAAGCTTACGCAAAATGAGGAGTGCGGTACATCTAAATATATGTATGCGATGTAAACATTCATAGGTGGTAGTTTGCCCTTACCTTTCTCACAGAGCCAAAATGCTATTATAGTAAAAATAGCCCACGTAAATGAACCAAATGACTCTATGAACATCTACATTTACATGTATACCCTGAAAGCCGACTTTCGCCAGGTGGCAGGTGGTGCATGCATTATGACAACTGAATTACATCCTTAATCGAATACTTTCGAGTAACGTTTTCAGAAAGAAAATTTCGAAACGACTTGTTCTAGCATCCATTTCTCCGATTTTTCTCTTAGTATCAAGACTGCCAATGTAACAGGGAGGATGTATAATATCAGCTACATCAGAATGTAGTGCCTTCTTTGAACTTATTAAGTAAATTAAGTCTTTGTTTAAATCTTCTAGAGCTTCATATCCTGCCTC
This sequence comes from Ladona fulva, assembly GCA_000376725.2. NCBI lineage: Eukaryota > Metazoa > Arthropoda > Insecta > Odonata > Libellulidae > Ladona > Ladona fulva. The sequence goes on from KZ308158.1 coordinate 1,122,621, forward strand.
CTGAAGCTTTTAAGTAACGCTCATTGATTTGTCGTAACAATTTTTACGAAACGTCTCAATACACTAGAATAAAAGACTGATATAATGAATGAATGAATAAAGCCTTTATTAAGGCGAGGTTAGGCCAAGCTGGCCAATCTTTCACCACCTACCCTCAATTGTCAATACATAAGTTAAATTTAACATTTAAAGTCAAAAGAGAAAAAAAATCACCAATACAAAAAGATTTGGGTTTATCTACTCGACCTACCGGCAATATAATTCCACGAAAAATAAAAATGTTTTCCCCCGATATCCTGCACTTTGAAAATAAAGATAAACGCCCTAATGCCTTGGAACAGTTAGAGATTATGAAATACTGCATCACCCAATTGTTTCCTCACTAACGAGCACCTCTTTTAAGCCTCCTCCTCTATCCTTCAAGCTGCCCTCACCCTCCTTCTCCCATTGTTTGCATCACCACCCCTTCTGCTTCCCCTTCCCACCAGTCTCCTTCCTAACCCCCTCCTAACTTTCCTAATATATATACTTTCTGTTTGATGCACTTGTTATGGCGGAGTTTTTAATAAACTTGTGTGGAAAAGTGTACATCTTTCTGCCTTATTTTCATGGTGGATTTCCACAACGTCACGGCCGCTTCCGTCGATTTTAATATAATTCCATTCCGACGGGACATACGATAGCACAAATTCTTTCCTAATTGGATAAACGGCTGAAGTTTATACAAATACACTCCTTCATGTCGACTCAAATGAGAGAATGGTCTAACACGAAAATTACGTTGACTTTATAATTTGTCCCGGTCACCTCGCGAGTACTCCCAGATTTCGGGATCCACTCAATTTTCGTTGATGAGCGAGTCGCGTACAACGAATTGACGTCGCGATAGCCCCTGAGAATAGAGTACACTTATTGATTCTGTTTGGACCCATCAAGCCAGGCAGGCTGCGAAGTTAATGAAGGCTGACGAAGTCTGAATTTTTTCGGGGTTCACTTCCGTCATGTTTTTTGGTCGAATCATCCCAGTGGATAGCGCGAGAAGTTAATGAAGCAATTAAAAAAAGAATATTTTCATTGCAGCTCTTTGTTTGCCCTTTTGATGAGAGAGAATGAACCCCGACCATCGATCTCTGTCCAGTTGATTAAAAAGGTCATTCGGAAGGATATATCCTCATTTTCATTCCATTAATCAAAACCCTCGATTCTTCTGACTGAAAATGTTAAAGAGGACATAAAATATTAAAATATTATGCTTGAACAAAGGATTAAATGCAAATTCAATTGTTTGGGAGATAACTGGATTGAGAAAAAGAGAAATACGGATGTGGAAAGTGACTGTGGAGGATGCTCCATCATATTTTGTAAGCGGCAGTTCTGCAGTTTATCAGTAAACAGTTTTAGCTTTACCGTTGAAATTTATATTGCATACACTTCAGCAACGAAATATTACTAAAAGTAGGTGTCGCTGTTTTCAACGACGACATGGTGCTTCGAGTTACCAAAAGCCACAAGGACAAGTTGCTACCAAAATTTACAAACAATTATTACAGTAGAAACAATTCGGCCTCAACTTCAAATTGCTTTATTATTGTAATTATTGTAAAAAATAACGAAAAAAGAACTCTTATACCTTCACTACAATATCTGTTTCCAGGACCATGGTTTCAGCTCTTTACGTCATCACCATGTAACGGTAAAGTGTCGAAACTATAGTCGTGGAATAAGGTATTGTGGTTAAGGTATAATTATTCTCTACAATAATTACAATTTAAAAATAAAACAAAATGTCGCAATATCAGATTACAATTACACATGTGAATTAATGATATTAAACTGTGATATGAACTTTATTATGTTTATCGTATATATAAAAAGCAAATGTCTATCCGTCCGTCCGTCTGTCCGTCTCCCCTATTTATCTCAGAAACGGCTTGACTTAGATATCTGAAACATACAGCATTGTGTTTCTACGATGCTGAAACCCCCAGAAAAACTATTCTCATCTCTGTAAGGCCCGGGTTCGAACCCAGGAGCAGAAAATATGTTTCCATAAGAGATGTACATAAATTACGTTTTCATAACTTGCAGAGGTCGTTTATTTTAGAAAATTAAAGTAGAATCAATGGTCCTACCAAATTGAGACAAGAGTCACAAGAAAGAAAAATAATCATAGAATCTTATTTTATTCGTCAATCATTTATATAAATCCGAAATTGCGAGAACTTTGATAAAATAGACGGAAAATTCAGGGAGGGATTTTATTCAGGGATATAAATCCTTATAAGGACCATTGTTTCTAATTTAATTTTGTAAAAGAAACAACCTCTGCAAGTGAAGAAGACGTACTTTACGTTCATCTCTTATGGAAACGTATTATAGGCTCCTGGGTTCAAACCTGGGCCTTTACAGAGATGAGAATAGTTTTCCTGAGTGTTTTTAGCATCGTAGAAACGCAATGCAGTTTGTTTCAGATCTCTAAGTCAAGCCGTTTTTGAGATAGATAGGGGGATGGACAGACGGTCGGACGGATAGTAATTTGCTTTTTATATATATGATTGGAAAATTTTAAAAAGCTCTTCAGACTGACACTGCTCTTATGAATCTCTGGATGAAATTGCGTATCCATTATTGACCGTTGCGTCACCATAAGTTGTGCCATTTCCTTGCAATTGGTTTTCATACATCGCGGAAAAGCCGTGATTCGCAAAAAGTGCCGTTTTTGGGTACTTGGTTTAAAGGTTTCTTCTCTGTAAACTTAGTTCTTCGTTTTTATTAACAAAGAATTCTAACAATAGAATATAACTTTACTTTGGTGTAAAAACTGTTTGTATGGGATGAGCAGTAAGCTCGCAATAAATTAACAAAGTCCAGGGGCACATAATTAAAAATCTTATAGTAGTTGCTATGCTACCGAGTATTTATTTTCTGATCCGCAGATTCGGCTAATGAATTCTTTCATATAATTTCGAGTTGTTATGCATGTATAAAATATTCTGTACTGAGAGAATTAATATAACAAAGCAGTTTTGAGTTAAATAGATTAAATTGTCAAGTCTCTTTCTGTACTTCACTTCTTCGTAGGTATACTTTAATATAAATATAGGACAATGAGGAAGAAAAAGAACATCGGTTTTGCAGTCATTTCTCATAAAATAGCAGAGGGGGTTCGTGGAGGAAATCCTAGTGTGTGCAATTGCATCGCGTGCATTTGACTACCTCACATTAGAACTTCAATTTTGAGTAGTTTGAATATTAATGGATTTAAAGTGACAGCCTTTTCTTTCCTCCTGGAGACGGAAGAGATAAATTGGATCGAGAATGTGAACTATGAAATGTAATTGTCATAGAAAAGAGAGGAAAATTTGGCGGAAAATTCTTTCACTAATACTGCAGAATTCTCAGTCAAATGCTGGAATTTTATCGCAGTGCTGCAAATAATTTGATTATTACTGTTTCCTCTTACAATCCATTTTTCTTAAAGAAGAGAAGATTTGAACCTAAAGTACAAATTTTTTCCTAAGAATCTCTTAGGTTTATTATAACCACATATTATTCTCATTTTTCTCAAGTGATCACTTTTGAATTAATAGTCGTGCAAAATATGACGATGGATGAAAGAGGTTACTTTTAGTCTCAATTTCTTCCTAATACAAACTTTTTTATTAATACCTGTTTATCTTCGTAGAATTTTGGATCGTAATTTGGACAAATCCGAAAAATATCGTTACTTAACCAAGCTCAATCTACCTCAAGTGACAGTATTTACGTGAATTTTTTTCGATGAATTGAAAATCTTATAATTATATCATATGTTAATGATTTCCCTTGTATCCAAGTTGCCAGCGCGTTCGTTCTTAGAGAAAGCGGTCCTGGGTTCGATTCCCGGTGGGAAACGTGTGAAATTATCAAAACACTTGGAACGTTATTAGTACCACTAGTTTTTGAACCTGAATTCGATAAAATAATATTCGATTCGATAAAATAGTTGAAGTAAATTTGAATTTTAGTAAAAAAATCACAATTTTCGCGTCCGGATAGTTCCACCAATAGAATATTTTTCTTTATAGCACAGATCATTGAAACGTGCTGTATCATTACTCGTAATACACCCTCCTTATTACCTTAGAACCCGTTGAATTTTTCCTTTTGAGTTTCAGATTAACATCCGTGCTAAATTGGTATATTTTAAAAATCGTAGTCCGTGTCCATTAATGGGCCAATCAATTCCACTTACCGAGGAGAAATATTTTCAATCATTCAAAGAGGAATTTTCTGCACTTCCTTAACTACTAGTTTTCGAATAAGTATGTCTTTTTAATCCTCATTAATTCCCTCGAACAAAAATCTTATGAAGCATATCCGCTTTCACTTCCCTTAGCGATAGAAATTGTGTCTCGCCTACCATTTAAAAGTCAAAATGCTTGAATATAAACAAAACACAACGTAATGTAGACTTGATGGCTCTACATGCGTCATTTTCAATAATTAGGTTTTCTGCATCCGGAGTTACATCAGTATCAGTTGACCAGCGGGATCCGTAACCATAACGCGTCCTAGAACTTTCCAAAAATCCACCGAATTTCCTGGAGGATATTTGTTTACGAACCTCAGAACAGAATCAAATCACTAAGGAATCCTTATTACACAAAGGATTCCTACATCTAAATCTACATATATACTATGCAAGCCTTCTTTCGGCGTGTGGCAAAGGGTGTAGACACCAAGCGTTATAGTTACATCTTTAGCTTATTCTTATCGCTTATCGTTCGCGGAAAGAAGATCTTAAACAATTCCTCCTCAAAACTATTTTACGCTCGGATCGGCCGAAGTAGCAGAAGGAGATCGCATAATACCAATTACGTCTTCCACAAATGTACCGTCTCTTTATTAATGAAGTAATCGTAGCCTAATCTCCTTTCTTTCAAGGATTGCCAACCTACACCTGAAACCCTTTGCGTAACGCATGCTTTTCTATTGTAGCACTTTTTAAAGAGTCACATCGCCTTGCGCTGCACTTTCTCTAGATCGTGCATTTACTTTTCATTCACCGGATCCCATATACTCGCCGTATATTCAAGATTGGGCCCCACTATGGTGAAATAACACTGCTATTTAACCTTTACATTGCATCTACCTTCAAGGAGCTTCATAAAAATATTATCATATACATATATAACATATAATATATTGTCGCAAAGGTACATACTAAAAAGGAAAACAAAAAAAAAAAAAACAAGTGTCTTTAGGAACCCCTGAATAACGCCTTTTGTTAGGGTTTGCCATCACTTTGGATAAAAAATATATTATGAAGATAAAATTGCATATGGAATTATGTTATTAAGATGATATTAAAGTAATAAATATTACAATTTTGGCTGAATGAGATCCATTCCTCAAACTCGCCGTTAATTACCAGGGTTTATTTCCTAGGAATTTTACATTTACATTTACGGCAATAATTCCATTAGATGATCAATGGTAATTAGATAAGCAGACCTTTCACCTGCAGGTAATCGTCGGCGAACACTCGAGTGACTATGAAGACCCTTTTCGGCTGGTGGCTGTTCGCCCCAGCAAAGAACGAAGCAACTCCACGCAATAAATCCAATTTTCGAAATTTCGGAGCATTTTTCTTTAAACTCTTAATCACATTCGTGACATACGCTCCCGTAATGACCGACGGAGCTTGCGAAAAGAGGAAGGAAGCTCGGAATTTTAAATTCCCTCCTTAATAACTCGAGGTCGCGGAATTGAGCTCAAAGGAGAGCGTATCTTCGGTCGTAACTTTGTTATCTTCCGCGCCGAGCCCGGGGGAATGCAAAGCATTTTTTTTTAAGTAGGGCAGCGCTTTAATATCGTTTCGCATTCTCCCTTCCGATGCTCCTCAAGTCTTGAGGAAGGATAATTGCAGGGAATCGGTTGGAAAATTCGTGTGGGATGTGTAGGATGGGATGGAGAACGTCACGAATGTCACCGATCTGCGATGGCGTGAATACATTATGACTGCAGACCTCAACCAAGGGTGAGAGAATCCCATGTTTCTACTTCCATGTCGTGATGAATGGAATATTTTCATTTTTTCTTCTGCACAGAGAAGAACGGGTCTTTAATTTGCTTTGGCCTCAGTCTTTTTCTACTTGTATGCCTGTGAAATTTTCAGGTCGGAGCCCGGTTGAAGCTTCAACCCCTCCACCATTAGCAACCAATACTTTATGAGAGGGAATGAGGTTTACCAGGCAAGATGAGGAGTGAGGCAGTTTGTCCTTCCGCACTGACCTAGAACTATTTGAGTAAAAAGTCTAGCTACACTATATCTATTTTTTCTTAAACATTTCTATAAATGTTATTATTAAAAGTATCTCAATTTGGTTATGATATATCTATTGAAAGTACAAAGTGTTTATTAAGTATGGGCTTCCGGATAGCCAAGTGAGTAGCGCGTTCCCCTTTGGAGTAGTCATCTTCGCCTCGATACTTGGTAGGGTCCCAAATGTGCTATATTACCTCAGCCGATAAAGCGTACTACCGTTACCAAGAATATAGCATGATTTGATATCATTCATCATTTTTCTTGCATGTAAAATTGTTAACGGTCACTTAAATATAAGCGTTTCTTTTAATTAAAGAGACGCATAGCAGAAATCTACGCTCTGTTTCATTAGAATTACAGAATGTAATCAATGGATTAGTTAGCGCTGCCATAAAATATCTTGCTCTAAGTGGGCATCATTCGGGTAATCAATAGATATTGAATTTCGAGTAAATCGCGCATCGTATGGAAGGTGGATGCGATGAAAATGTCCCATCTGGAATATGAAGGCAAGTATATGTGATCCAGCGGATGAAAAGTGTACCCGCAAACTCGAGAAAGTACAGCGTAAGGCGATACGATTTTGTGAAAAAGTGCCACTATAGAAAAGCGTTAAGCAAATGATCTCAGACGCAGGTTGGGAATCCTTGAAATAAAGGAGATTAGGCTGCGATTGCTTCATAAATTCAGAGAAAGTACATTTAAGGAGGACGTAATCGGTATTATGCGACTCCCTTCTGCTACTTCGGCCGATGCGAGAGTAAAATAAGAGAAATAGATGCGAGGAGAAGTCGTTTTAGGAACTCGATCTTACCGCGAACGATACGCGACAACAATAAGCTAAAGATGTAGCTCGAATCCTTGGTGTTTGCACCCCCTGCCAACCGCCGAAAGGTGGCTAATACAGGAGGGTAATAATGTTGATGTAGATCCTGTAAAATTTGTGAAACTGACTACATCTCGTTTCGGAGCAAGATTCCTAGGGATGCGATGAAATACTCGCAATAAATATTTCTTCCTAGAAAATAAGTATGGGTAAGGTTTAGAATGGAGCTAATTTTGTTAAATTTCCGCATAATACTTAAATGTTAACTAATCTGATAGCTTAAATTTTTTAAAGTGATACATTTAGTTTCGTAGCAAGAACCTGGATAAAAAGCAGGTATTATAGAATTATAATAGATTAATACTATTAACCTTGTAGGCAATTTATGAGTAAGGGAACAAAAATTAGAATCCAAAAATTCTCTCAAAAGTACGTCGGTAATTCATTCAATTTTTGGGTTTACAGTTTTGATTAATACATAATATGCATATCTTTATTAAATTAAAAAGTACGCTATTTGGATATTGCCGGCTTGTCGTGCTTTGTAGCAAATAATCGTAAGAGTTATCGAGTCTTAGTTCAGAGGCAAAAACTCAATCATCAATCACAATCTTTTAATTTCCTCTAGGGCTAGTTACCAGCGTAACATTTTGAGAAACGTGAGAAAGTAAACAAACTCGACCATAACGGCAGAATTTGTAGTCAAGGCAACGTTTAAAAGCGATGAATTTTGAAAAATGTCTGTATATTTCATGAAAATGTATGTGATTTGGACCCGAAAGCTTAAAAAATGTATGATATTTATTGAAATTTCGCTCGTAGGGCACTTCTCCCGATTTCGGAGTATGATTTATTTTTGTGGTATAGCCCACCCGAAGCCTGTAAGTTATAATATAGCAGTTTAACTTGTATGGGAACGGTTTGACTTGTCTGGGATCGAAAATGTGTCAAGCAATAAAAACCAAAACTTGCATCTAAACATGCAATTTATGCTCCATATATCTAACGATATTGCAGCAAAACATAGATATTTTATATGGATGATACGAGGAAATTTTACGAATTTAATTTCGTTCTCGTAACCGATCACGAAGAATTGCCATCAACTCAACCCTGAGATCTTCCCTCAGTACGTACAAAAAATCCTCGGAGAGCTTTCTTAATCTACCGAAACAATGACAGATGTCAAGTTAAATAAAGGGAGTTCAGGCGGACGTATCTTTTCTAGACATTATTTTGACGGCTCGAAAATTTTAAAGGAGATGTTTCCAGGTGTTGCTAGGAGAAACTTACTCTACCTGTTAATGCACCGTTAGAGTCTTACTTAAAGAACTTATCAGTGTTGTTATACGCTATACTTCCGATAAGCTCATGACCGGATGACAAAGTCACCGTGTACAGTCATAATAAAAATAGAATTGATAAACGCTAACAATCTATAAATAAGAATTGGAACGGTAACAAGTAAATATAAAAAAAAACTATACGTAACAATGAAAAATGAAAAGTAACGTCAAAAGTTAGAAATTAAGAGTAACGATTATATAACAGTTACAGAAAAAGGTAACAATTGAAAATATATATGCATAATTACTAATATAATTATCCATTTCAATTGCGGTACCATTAATATTATAAATGGGAACATCAGTAAGTATATAAAAAGTAGTAGTTAAAACTTCGTAATACAAGTAACAATATCAATTAAAAAAATCGCACACTATCTTAAGGATAGACCTAATGCCTATCTGATGCACCATAAATAATAGTGATAATAATAACAATAATAATAATGATGATGACGATGAATATGATGATGATTATAATGATGATAATAGCGATGGTGATGATAATGATGATGATTATGATGATGATTATGATGATGATTATGATGATTAAAAATTAAAAGTATCAAGTGAAATCTGGTGGAATTTCATTTTAAAAAACGAAGAAAAAATCAATGATTTACTTTCCACAGAATTTATTACTGCGACCATGGTTTCGGTGCAAATTTACACCATCGTCAGGCACTGAGGCTTCGGTACAACAGCTTAAGTACTAACCAGAGAGGGGGGAGGTGAAGGAGAGTTACAAAGTAAGGGGGCCAATTAGTTATTCATAATAGGTCGTTAAGTGGAGGGGGAGGGGGTAATGAACGGAAAAGGCTGGTAAACAATGTAGAAGGATTCTCGGTGAAAAGGAATTCATTGGCAAGGGAAAAGGAATGGTGGAGATGGTGGAGTATTTGAAATTTTTCTAGTATATCTATTTTGTACGTATTACGGCAGGAGTGGAGGATTACAGGTGAAAATTCGGACTGGTGATTTTCAACTAAAAGGTGTTCAGCAAAATGAGATCTATGAGGGGCGTTGTTAAGGAAAGCTCTATGGTGTTCATTGCATCTGGTAAAAATATTCCTACTACTCTGGCCAATATAACTAATTTCACAGTCTTTACAAGGGATTCTATAAATTCCAGGCTTAAACAGGGGGTCAATTTTATCTTTATTATTACATAGTAAAGACCTGAGTGTTTTGCTGCTTTGGTATGCTAGGCGGAAATCATTCTTGGGAAATATATTACATATTTTGTAAGATAGGTCGCCAATAAAATTTAATTTGTGCCATTTCGGAGGGATTGAGTCGGTAGGGGGAGTGAATATCGAATGGATAGCAGTTTTTCTCAGTTTTCTGGCAAGTATTTTATTAACCAAGGAAGAGGGGTAACCGTTATTAATTGCAATCGTTTTTATTGTATTAAGTTCTTTTTCGTAGTTGTCGGGTGACATAGGTATTTTAATGAGTCTGTAAAGGAGGGAATGAAAGGCTGCAAGTTTCTGTTTGTAATGGTGGTTAGAAGAAGCTGGTATTACAAGATCCGTGTGAGTTGGTTTTCTATATATGGAAAATTGGATTTGGTTGTCGGAGATAAGTATGTTTAGGTCTAAAAAATTGATCGAGTGATCTACTTCAAATTCACAGGTGAATTTAAGGGAAGGATGAACTGAGTTTAACAAACGAAGTAGTTCGGTAATTTGTCTTTGGGACCCTTTCCAGATGCAAAGAATGTCGTCAACGTAGCGATGCCAGGTAACAATATTAGATAGCAAGGGAGATTTGCTATTAAAAAATTTGGATTCAACATGGTCCAGGAAAATGTCAGCAAGAATAGGGGAAAGTGGGGAGCCCATAGCAAGTCCGTTAGTTTGACAGTAAAAAGAACCATTAAACTGAAAATAATTTTGGTCAACACACACTTTAAGCAAACTGATTAATTCACTGATATATGTTTTTTCTATGAAATTGTCCTCCATGGTTTTCTTCATGATATTTAAAGTTTCATCCACTGGAACGTTAGTAAAAAGGTCTTGAATGTCGAAAGATAACAGTTTGCAATTGGGTGGTAGTTTGATGGATTTGAGTTTGTCAGTCAATTGGACAGAGTTTTCAACGGTATATTTGGCAGAAAATAACCCTATATCATTT
>KZ308158.1:1133631-1145181 GCA_000376725.2 Ladona fulva
TAATAATAAAGATAAAATTGACCCCCTGTTTAAGCCTGGAATTTATAGAATCCCTTGTAAAGACTGTGAAATTAGTTATATTGGCCAGAGTAGTAGGAATATTTTTACCAGATGCAATGAACACCATAGAGCTTTCCTTAACAACGCCCCTCATAGATCTCATTTTGCTGAACACCTTTTAGTTGAAAATCACCAGTCCGAATTTTCACCTGTAATCCTCCACTCCTGCCGTAATACGTACAAAATAGATATACTAGAAAAATTTCAAATACTCCACCATCTCCACCATTCCTTTTCCCTTGCCAATGAATTCCTTTTCACCGAGAATCCTTCTACATTGTTTACCAGCCTTTTCCGTTCATTACCCCCTCCCCCTCCACTTAACGACCTATTATGAATAACTAATTGGCCCCCTTACTTTGTAACTCTCCTTCACCTCCCCCCTCTCTGGTTAGTACTTAAGCTGTTGTACCGAAGCCTCAGTGCCTGACGATGGTGTAAATTTGCACCGAAACCATGGTCGCAGTAATAAATTCTGTGGAAAGTAAATCATTGATTTTTTCTTCGTTTTTTTTTTTTTGATTATGATGATGATAATGATGATAAAAATGCGAATTTTTAGGGCGAGATTAGGCTATAATGTACCTTCATACATCTTACCTACCGTCATAGGAAGTTCAAAAGAGATAGCTTGAAAAAAAAGCATTAATATTCTGATAACAAATATTAAAACAATAAGGATGCATTAAAGTTCTCCTCTAATAATTAATTTAACCTTTTTTTGTGAAAACTCTTGTTCCTGAAACGACCAGGTAGTTAACAGGAATTGCATTAACAAAGTAGTTCCTGTGCATTTCCTGATCCATATACAAATTAAAAAGGACTTAGCGATTTCCGCACCGCGTTTCAATTGATGATGTCAGCTGATGAAATCGCATCCCCTGATGATGGCAATTAGTCGACCGAGACCGGTCATTTATTAAAACCATCACAAGAAATTTGTGAAGTCCTTTTTGATTTGTAGCTTGTCACGGGAATTCACATAATATTTTCTTGTAGCACTTCACTGTAAATTTTTGATTGCCTTTCTTTAAACGCCTGACGGAAGCATCAAGGATAAATAAATCGAGATAAAGCACTTAGCAATAACAAGATATGGAGATAAAAAATGAATAATGATCCATCCAATCTGTACTCTTAATTCCATAAGTTCTCATTTTACCATTATGCATATGATATCCGTTTTGCTTCGCCATGTTCTTGATTACCAAAGTTCTTCTTCAAAGAACTTTCACGTGCTAATCGTGCACTACTTAATATTTCCAAGGTTCAAAGCGAAAGACCACTTGAAAAGGTGTAGAATAACCCAGTCTTATTAGGTATTTATTTACAAAGTTTTTAATTATATTGTTGACTGTGCATTTTTATATATTTATTGCTCTGTATTTATATACTGATCTAGTTTTTCTTTAGTTTTTATATACTTATTGGTGATCAGTCAAATTTTACATTTTTTATATCAACATCTGTAGCTTCAAACAGCTTTTTCATTACCCTTCTATCGTCATGCTATCGTAGCATCTTAAGGGTACTCCCCTACTGTGTATTTGTCATGGGTAATTCCGGAATGGGGGCATTTCCCGAAATTTTTGCACACTCCGCGGGTTGGATGTTTCCATTTCTGCGATAAAAACAGGAAATCTATCCGCGGAATGCTTACGCACTTTGCATAATGCTCTTGTGCGAGCATTTCATTTTACTCGCTCAACAGACTGGTATTTTGATTTACGCAATGGCCGAAATGTAAGTTTCCTCCAGGTATAGCGAAGATGAAAATACCCAATCCGCGGAATGGGTATTTCATTTCGGGCACAGCCCTGATTCGACGATTGGGAAGAGCATAGAGCATAGCATTTTTCTTACCTATTTTCTTAGGTTTTGATATCCTCATACTCTTCAAAATTTTCTCAACCAATCCTTTTACAAATTAAAGTCTACCCATGGAATATGTTAAGTCCGATTCTATTCTGTGTGTATTTGTCATTCCATTTCAAACTTAATCATTATTAAGGTTTAATTGGAATGGAATCGGAGAATTTCCAATCACAATCTTGACAGAATCAACTCTTTATTTATTTAATTTTAGAGCGAATGTGATCTCGCAGAAAAATCGAATCGCGTTTCGTAATGCGCTCTCCACCGTAGATGAGAAAAATATAATACTCGGAATGGAAATAGTTTGCATTTAGATTGAAAGGCTAAAATCACGCCGTAAATAGGGGAGAGATCGCTCTGGAAATCGCGCAGAGCTGGATATATATCTTCTGCCTCAACAGCGAAAATTTCGTCGTGGGCACTTGAGTTTCGTATTGAAAACGGAATATTGGACTGTATAGTTGCTTATAAGAGAAACATTTTCGGAGCAGAGTTGAGGATGTTTAAAAATAATTTACTGCTATCTCCGTACTCATATGGAATATACTTATCGTCACTTTCAACCTTCCATCCTCTTTTCTACAACAACGACAACAATAACAGCAACAACAAAAACTACAACAATAACAATAATAAGAACAATAATAAGAATAACAATAAGAACAACAATGAGAACAATAATAAGAACAACAATAAGAACAACAATGAGAACAATAATAAGAACAACAATAAGAACAATAATAAGAACAACAATAAGAACAACAATAAGAACAACAATAAGAACAATAATAAGAACAATAATAAGAACAATAATAAGAACAATAATAAGAACAATAATAATAACTTCTATAATGGTAACAAGACGACAATCCCAAATATTTCTATTTTAATAATTACTATTATCGACGAACACTTACAACCTTACCCTCACAAGAGAATTCCAATCATCCGGGACTCGAACCCGGGGCCTTTGGTTTGGAAAAACTAGCACACTAATCACTCCACAGCCACGGTTGATAGTCTATTCTTTCGGCATACTTTCTTTTAAGAAATATTATGTTTTCATGTGAAATCTTGCTTTTACTACAGAAGTGAACTCTATTGGCTATAGAAACCAACTTTACGTTCATTTATATTGAAGGTTCTTCTAAACGACCTGGTTTATTAAACCTTGACAGATTTCACGTAGATTTTAAGTAACCCTTCATTCGTATGGTGTCAACGTCAAATATATAGTAAAATGTTGTGGCGTGCACACATTCACTCAGGCAGATTGGATTTTTATAAACATTCATTCAACGTCATAATTTCCATCGTTTATGGAGTCTGATGGCTATGAAGATTAGCGACGATGATGAATTTGATTTTGGCGTCAATTTCTATGGTCGACTGCTCCTCCTATCGCTAACCTTTATCGCGAATATTGTACTCTCATCGGATCTTACCTTAAGCCGCTTCCACAAATGCGGATTCGCAGCCAATTAGGCTAAGTGGGAGATTTCATGTGCTAATTAAAATTAACGGGTCGAGCGGACGTTTTTAAGGGTAACCACCACCATGACCGCGATTACAGCCAAAATGGTGGTGTTATTAGCATGATTAATGTTTCTGTAAAATAAATAAAGTCTTAAGGTCAATATTCAACCAGAACTAATATTATGAAAGGAAAAAAGGGCAGTGTTTGGTATTAGCTTTCCCACCTTTAAAAGCACACATAGCTTTTTGGGGATGAAAATTCTACAGAAATTTATACGGAAATTTACGAAAGAACCACATTTCAAGAATTGAGGGTTAATATTTCAGACAAATATTCTGAGAGTATTCGAAATTATAACGGTATTTGTAAGCTCCCTTCAGCCACTGGAGGGAGTTGGATGTGAAGTTAAGATACAGTGATAAGGTACAAGATGCATTATGATACACAATCTCCTAATATTATTCGTTTAACTTTCACGGATTAGATTATAAGGGTGACTCATTAATTATATTACCATATAACTGGTTCATTATTAGAAACCCTGAGCAACAATAAACATGTTACGTGGGGCATTACTGCTAGGGAGGCTTTAATTTTTGAGTATTCGCAGCTCTGATTCCTTGGCAACAATAGAGTAGTGTGAAAAACGTTTTAGACAGAACTGGGACTCAAATTTATATCTCCGTGCAGATATTCTACCACTGAAATGTGATGCCAAATCAATTTCACTCTGTTATTGATTTATTTTGTGAGCAAGGCATGTGAGGAGGGGGGGAATTTCTGATCTTTATTCTGTTCTATTAGTCGGCTGCTCCATGAGGACCTCTGGCGATGGTTAGTAACATCATATGGAGAACCACCTGCATTGCTAACGAAGCATCCCGTTTACAGATTCCACAATAGCTACCCAAAAATAATGGGATACTCGATTTCGAGTCCCAGTTAGGTTGATATTTTTGCTTATTCCTGTGTTTAGTGGTGCACACCTCCTTGAGCTAATTTTGTTTTATTGAGAGTAAATAATATAATTTCAGTACGATTGAAAGGGGAAGAGGAAGGGTCGCATATGATCTGTAGACCTCAGATTTCCCAATCTTTACAATGCTCGTAGGTATACATATCACATATAATTGTCATTTAAATGGCAGGTTAGCAGACAACACACCCCCTCTTCTAAATCATCAAAGAACACCAATTCCAAACATCTTAGCGACTCATAGAATCCCTTCTGGACTCCAAGCAGTGTCTCCCTAGCAACTGCTTTATTGTTGCGGATTTTAGAGAAACGCATCGCTCGCACTTGGTCCCTTCCGACTTCTCGGGTTCTGCGGTCTGGTCTCAAATATGCCACGACGAAATGTCGCCTCCAGATGTGGCCTAACTAACTACCGCTGCTCTTGGGCCCTCTCATTACTTCTGCAGAGAATAACTTCTTTGCGTGCCATTCCTCCGAATGTTCGGATGAGGATAACTCCCCGAGATTTAACTGAGAGTAGCTCTGAGACATTTAAACGGCTCCTAGACATGCAAAGTCTCTTCTGCGATAGTTATTCGGAAGCTTCTGACGCAAGTTGTTTCTACCGACGTTTGCCATTTTGGAGGAAGTAAGGACTTCCAATTTCCTCGCTAAGTACCGCCTGTATTTGCCTTTCCGAATAGGCTTTGAAGATTTATCTTAGAGTTTTTCGACTTTTTACCCTCGTATCCTTTCTCTGCAATAGTTTAACCGGAACGTGTTTTTCTCTTAAGAAACCTTAAGATGCGAACACCTTTTCACGTAATATATTCTTTTTCTTTCATGGTTTTTTCGAATACAGTGGCACCTTGGTTAACAACGGTAATCCGTTCCATGATTGTCGTCGCTAACCAAAACCGTCGTCATCCAAGGTGCGATGTTCCACAACCATACTGAATGTCAAATATAAAGATAAAACTCATTAAAATATGGTACATATACGTTTTTAATCATATTTGCAATAGTACAATTATCATTAATTAAATCAGTAGTCACAATAGAACATTTTAATAGCCAATCATCACCAGAAGGCGTCGTTAACCAAAGACGACGTCGTTATCCGAGACATTTTTTTATCACAACCATTCGTCGTTAACAAAGTACGACGTTAATAAAGGCCGTCGTTAACCAAGGTACCACTGTATGTTACAACAATGTGATGTTATGTAGATGAGAGACCAGCTTTGACCTAATCTCGTCAAATTATATTAATAACTAGCAAACGCCCCCGTCAAGTATGACGGGACTTAATTTAGTTTAAAAATATATCTAATATCGTATATATCTGGTCCTCCTAAGCACAAAAAATTCTGCTGTAAGATCATAATAAGTCAATATATTTCTTAACATTATTTATAATATTTATTCTACAGTTTTCAAGTCATAAAAGCCTACTTTACGTAAANAACTGATTACCCCCGTGCACTTATATGGGATAATTCATGAAATCAACATTCAACAATGGCCCTAGTCGTCAAAGGGAATGGCTGTTTATTTCCCAAATATTTTACAAATGTCCCTGTGTTTTATCAAAATCTTCGAAAATTCGCATCTATATCAACATTTCACGACTAAAATTAGAATCTATGATAATTTTCTTTTTTTTGGATACTTTCTAATTTAATTTTGTAAATGAAACAACCTCTGCAGGTAATGAAACCTATTTTACGTATATTTCTTATGGAAACGTATACTAACTGATTATCTCCGTATATTTATATGGGATATCTCATGAAATCAATGTACAATTCCCGTGGTCGTCAAAGGGATCGGTTGTTTCTTTCCAGAAAATTTTACGAATTTTACGTCTATTAAATCAAAGTTCTGGCAATTTCGAATTTAAATTAATGATTCACGACTAAAATAAGATTCTATGCTTATTTTCCTTTCTCGTTACACTTGTCTCAATTTCGTAGGACCATTGTTTCTAATTTAATTTTATAAAAGAAACGACCTCTGCAAGTATTGAAACGTAATCTACGTACATCTCTTATGGAAACATATTTTCTGCTCCTGGGTTCGAACCCGGGCCTTTACAGAGATGAGAATAGTTTTCCTGGGGGTTTCGGCATCGTAGAAACACAATGCCGTTAGTTTCAGACCTCTAAGTCAAGCCGATTCTGAGATAAATAGGGGGACGGACAGACGGACGGACGGACAGACATTTGCTTTTTATATTTTTTTATAGTAGTAATTTATCTAGGAAGTATTCTCGTTGTTAAATTTAGGAAAAGAATCCACTTTAGACAACAAAATTATAAGTTCACAGACATTTAAAAATCGCTGCGGTCCGGCAGGCCGCACGTCGCAGGTTAGGGGTTAAGTGAGTCATAGACATTAAAATTTGATAACATTTTAAAATTGGTGTTTCTTGAGATACATGTGTGGCTCAGGATGGAGAAGGACACGTTTTTGTGAAAATATTGAGTGAAAAAAAGTGCTGAAGAGTGTTATAGAGGAAATTCTTATTTTTTGTTCTATTCGGAAACTCAGCGATTCTATTCGGAGCTCAGAAAAGCTTATGTGAAGATCATTGGGCATTATATTATACACATTTATAAACATTGGAAACCATGTATCCATAAATTTAATAAAACGATCTCAAATAATATTTACTACGTTTAAAATGCATAAGAGTACAAAATATGTTTAAACATATATCAAAATCGATTCCAGTAACATGATTTAAAATTTCTTATGATTTTCGCTTCTATTTTAATGTTATTTTGAGAGAAATTATATGTATAGCCGTAGTTCAACTTAGAAGAAAGGCACATTGTTTTGTGTAAAGCATAAATTTATTTAATATGGAGCAGAAAAGATAATAGAATCCAAATCATCTAAAATAATCACAGATATCGAATGAAATCTATGCAAATCGAAAACATGGCGACCTGTTTACTTTCCCAGCGAAATAATTTTAAAGCTTCCATAGCAACGGAGATACGTTTTCCTAAAACTTAAAAAAGAATTCATCAGATTCCCATCTTCAGCTGTGTTACCACAGCAACACTTTTCCTCTTCCATGTATTTACAAAGTATAAAAAAATTATCTTTTTAGAACATCATGGCCTTGCTTTAACATTGAGAATAATGAAAGGAGATTTAAATGCATCGATTTCGGTTTAAAAGCCTGGATGTGAGGGTTTGGGGCGGGTGGGGGGCAATTTCTTAAAACGCGGATCGAAAATACGGTCGCTTAAACTGCAATTCGTGACTTATTCGATTCTGAATGGAACGTGCGCTGTTGCGGATAATGATGAAAAATACCAAGAAAAACAGGCAAGTGGTATAACCTTTTGTTGCCCAGCACTCAACCTCTAACTCATATGGAAGCAGAAATACTTTTCTAGAAATAGAGTGAAGGTCATAGCGAGGGCCACTGAATGGGTCCCAGGCGCTCTATAGGCTGGGGCTAGTTGAATGCAGATGAAGGAATATTAAAGGAGACGACCTGAATGAACAATGCCTGCATTTTGGATTGAGGTACTCAATCATTCGCAGCTCCCTAACCTAGATTTCTAGGGGGAGCGGTCAGGAAATAGCTTCCGAGAGAACTAAATCTAGGCTACACGCCCCTCTGAAGCTATAAAGGGGGAGTTGCTTAAATCGGGCCACTTAACAAATCGCATCTCTTGCCAAATCGCACCACATCCCAAATCGCACCACTTCCCAAATCGCACCACTTCCCAAATAGCACCACTTCCCAAATCGAACCACTGTCCAGAATGAGGATATACTAAACTTAGGATTCATTTGATGGGTAGAGTTAGAACTTAATATAGTACCTAGCATGCCTCGTTGTTTAAAGCCATTGGTGCTGTAAAAACTGTTGGACTTGAATTATGAGCTTAAGAAATAATCGGTCGGAGCGTAGAAAAAGTCTGTGAGCGATGTTACATTGCGTTAGTTAAGCCTTATTTTGAGTATGCGTGTATTGTGTGGGACCGATAAGTGTTGCATCCGGGAATTAGAAAATGTGCAGCGAAAGGCGATATGTTTTGTGAAGAATTGCTACGATAAATCAGGGATACACGGCGTTACACAGATGCTTTTGGACGCATGATGGGAGTCTTTAGAAGATAGAAGATTTAAATAAAGGATTAATTTAGAAGATTAGTTCAGAGAGAGCACGTTCACAGATGATGTAGCCGGTATAATGAGTCCCCCATTTTACTTATTCCGTTATACTTCGAGGAAGATCAAGGAAACAGATACTAGAACGAATCCATTCAAGAATTCATATTTTCCGCTAACGATACGCGAAAGTAATCGATTAGGGAAGTGGATTCATGATACATACATTAATCCCCTGCCATACGCCGAAAGGCGGCTTTTATGGTACTTACATAGACATAGACAAAAGTAGCCCTACCACACGTCCCTGTTTGGAGGTATGGTCCCAATCCAATGTTAATTTTTTCTGTTTTCAATGTATCACTTATAGACTAATGGATAAAATATATAGATGTATAATAATAGAACTACGTATAAACTAATAGACAATTGATTCGGATATATTAAAGAAAAACATCGCTATGAACTGGTACAATTGAGAAACATCGGTTACGCAAATATGCTTTTCACATTCTTCTTTAATTGGTTTCCTTTACTTAACATCATTCTCTCCAAGTGAAATGAAGGAGTAGAAGATAGGAGAAAATTTGGAAAGAATTTGTTAAAATGGCTCCCGAGGACGTTAAATATTTATTTGTCATATTTAGTTTTTCATAAGAAAGTTGTTTAACATTTTTGTTTATGTAAAGGTCAAAACATTTCTATGCACGACTATATTATAGTTACAATTCAAATTAAAACATAATTTCGTTATAAATATGTAATCCAAACTTTCAATTTAATTTCTTAAGATACTCGTCATTGACGTACAAAAAATTCATTGGGAGAGACGACGAAGCTTCGTATTTTTCCTCAGAATATTTATAACGCGACCGGTTTCACAAGCGTGCTTGCTTCTTTCTGAAGATAACGATCGTATATGAAATATTATGTGGAAAAATAGGAAGTTGCATTGGCTCTTATGATGTCTTTCCATCAAGTCTCGCATACAACCATCGATTTCAAAAACTCATCATTATTTGCGCTCTCAGTCCGTTAACTGGACTCAATATGAGTTTTCTTCATCCGATCGCGGATCTTTTTAGCGGCGATAACGTTATTGCAGTCGTACTCCCACTTGAAAAGGTTTTACGTAAGTCGTGCTTGTATTAGAAAACGAAAACTCTTATAATTTTACAAAAGATAAGAGTTTTTGTCTGAACGTTTTCGAAAATTGCGGAAAATATTGACGATGACTGAAAAACAATCATGGGAGTCCATCGTATCTATACATTCAGCAAAGGATGATAAAAGAGGAGGTACATTCTCAGTGTCACTCAACGACTACTACCGCGTCTAGGTACATTTCCAATCAAGAAATACCGCACATACTAGGTCACAGGAAAGCGGATCACGGACAAAGCAACTGAAGACGGGAGGAAATGAAATGGAAACAAGGGCGAGGAGTTTGAGATCGGGACGTGTCGCGAGGCAATCTCACGCCGCATTCTTTTGCCACTCACCGCGTGAATACGAATAGCACCAGCCCGTTTCCAAGCACCCCCGTCGTTCCAATGAGGACCAGGAGAGATCCCAGCAGATAGTGTATCTCCGGGTTCAATGGGGGATACTGGAGCCAGTGCGGATGCGAAGGGACTAAGGATCGAGTCCATTCCAAGTCGTGCGTCCCTTCTTCTCCCAACCAATTGCCCACCCACACGTTCAAGCTGACCTCGGTGGTGCTCTGGTTGTTGTCTTCCAGGCCAGGTGCGCTGTCTTCCAGCTGGAAACAGGGAGGAGAGAATTCAATGCAGGTACAGTACTAATTACAAGGTCATATATGTGTGTATGCACAGAATACACGCATCAATTAGCAACGTGCGCGAACTCCGAGAGGAAACTAAGAAGAGATTCAGGGAACGGATAGTTAGTTCTGGTCGTTTTTCACGCGAAGTATTAGGGAACCTAATAGCAGTTAGAGTGTGAAAGGATTTTACACCCCCTGCCATGCGCCATTGGCGGCTTGCGGGGTTTAAATGTAAATATAAATGTATTCAGAATCGTACCTCAGAACCATGAGCAATGCATATGAATTTAGTCATACATGAATTTATATATACATGATCTTTCCTTTCACGATAAACACAGGGTTAAAAAGGACCGGGCAGCATTTCTTCCTAGGCTACATTCATTCATCGTCCGCTATAGTCATAACTTGGTACATAAATGTACTTTCTAGGAAGATGGCGATATATTAACTCATAATATTACACGTCTCCTGAATAGTACACGCTCAACGGCTTCCTTAGAACGAGTCGATGGCGAATATAGCCGAGAATTTTTGTTCGTTCGACCGGAAACTCCTTTTAGTTTATTTTTGGATTCTGCGATTCAAAGGAATTTCCTCGCTCTCCCAAAAGCTTTTATCACTTCCATCGCTCGGAAAGCTCATCGAAACCGCAATTTCTGCCGGAATTCGGAGCGTGAAACAGATTGGGGATCATGAATTTTTTAAGTAATAACACTGAATGTCAGAAGGCATTAAGTGCTTTTTGCCTCGGAAGGAATCTTCCCCGTTGTTCTCTGAACCAGAGGAAAGGGCGGGGAATGGCAAGTTTAGACTCGCCATGAATATAATAGATCCGGGCTTCGAGAATTAATTTGCGGACTGAATATTCCTTAGGTTCTGAAGGAGATAGGTACAGACTGGATAAACCCTACCTACGTACCCTACCTAAGATAATGGATAGACGGATAAATATATAGATGAATAAATGAATTAACTCTCTATTAAGACGAGTTTAGGCAAAGTGGACCTCCCTTCCACCTCCTAACCTGTTGTTGATATATATATTAAGTTCGATATTTGGAGTTGGAATACTATATAATAAAAAATAAACGCATAAATATTAGGTTTTAGAGGAAAAATCTTCTCAACTGAAGGTTGAATCAGACAAAAACCCATTACTGCGGAAAACATTCACAGAAGTGGGTGTTTTCCCATAGTGAAAACCCTAAGGTGAAACAAAGATAGCAAAATCAGTAGGTATATAATTTAAAAAATTTT
>KZ308158.1:1145545-1157112 GCA_000376725.2 Ladona fulva
AATATAATAAAATAATGATGAAATCAATAATCCATAAGATAGCTTTATATTTATAGTTGCGTTTAATTGGCCTTATGTCAAATCAATATGAATACAAAAACATAATACAGACTTAATAAGCAGTTGCGTAGCAACAAAGCAGCCTCCTTGATTTCTCATGCCGTAAAGCCTTTTACATCGGGCTGGAATGTTTAAGAGGAAAGGACTATTTCAGTCATTAAATAAATGAAATATCTCGTACATGAAAATTGCAAAAATATCGAAAAAAAGTTTTCTTACGAAATTTAATCTATATTACCTTTGCTAATATCTAGAAACTTGAGGATGAGAGCTCGTACGCATTTTTATTTTGGAAAGGATATACGCATAAGAGAAAAATGCTTTGGAAGCTGGGAAGAAAGAAAACAGGTTACGGAATCCGCATAAAGGGATAAATCAGGCGAAATTGCTACCACCTGAACGTGGAACGCCGTAAAAGAAAAGGCATAATTGGAAAAAAAATAATTACGAATAAAAGCTATTTGCCGGGGAACTAATCGACGGCTGTCTCGCTCAAATAATGTAAAAAAACATGGAATCCAAAGTAAAGAGGAGAATGGCGGTAGCAATTTCAGCTCGCAGGGGGAAATAATGAATTTACAGCCTTTTTACCTTTTAGTCCGCGAATTTCCCGACGCAACGCATTACGTAACGATTCGAGTTCTTTCATGAGCGAGCATCAGCGGTGTAAAAGCACGATGGAATACACTCTACAATGTTTATGTAAACTGGAAAGGTTGGACCAATGTTGAACACTGGTTGAGTTCTATTTAATTTGTAAACCTTGCATGTATGATCCTTAACTTTAGAGGTTATGTGTAGGAGAGGCCCAAATATTTTATGATGATGATGAAGATGATTATAATAATAATAACACCAATAACAATAATAATAATAATAACAACGCCAACAACAACACCAACGCCAATATTAACAATATGTTATTATAATATTATTATTATTATTTAATGAATGAATGAATGAGTGAATTTCGTTTCTCATTAAATAATGGTAATTATTATAATCATTTAATGCATAAATCATTAATGTGTTAAGCATTTTCACGAGTGTAAACGCAAACTGTTCATTTTCCTTTATGTTTAAGCTTTGTCGTTGGTGTGATGAAAATATGAATTCTTTGCTACGTTATAATAATAATAATAATAAATCGACTTTATTTCAGGGCGATTCGTTATCGGAGAAAGTAATATGTGATTCTTTCAGAAAAGAGAACGTTACTTTCGTGCCAAGCCTTATCATACTGATTTCACGATTCCTCAAATTTGTTTCAAAACTGTAGCTTAAATCACCCAAAGCATAGTAAGAATCATGATTTTCTATCTCCGAACGCTAAATTTCGAATACAGTCGGATCGGAGAGAGGAGATTTTCACAGTATAAGGCAAAATGCATGGGAGTTTGATTTCCTATGGGCTCCAATACTGCCTATAGGGGTTTAAACGGATTATACACGTAAATCGGCGTATGGAAAGAGGAAATTTAATTAATCGAGGAATTTTAAATGAAATATAGAAAACCGCCTTCATCGGGTTGTCGTCGGGGTCGTCAGGGATAAGTGGTCTCCTGTTTATTGCAGCCTGTAAAAAATCGACCCTGCCAGGATTCGAACCTGGAATCTTCTGATCCGTAGTCAGACGCGTTATCCGTTGCGCCACAGGGCCATGTTCACAATACGAATTCCAAAATGATTTTATTTTCTTAAGTGTATGTATATGGATACATAGTCATAGATATGCGAATGTTAAAAAAGATCTGATGAAGCTAGCTTATGATTTATCAAATACATTGATTATAAAAGATGAGTTTGTTGATCAAGGTTTTGGGTAGCTTTCCGTCAGTGTTTCTTTTTTTCTACATTATTTAACAAGGGTTATCATAGAAAACTAAAGAGAAACTTGGGAATTGGTTCACTGAAGGGGTCGACCTTGATTTTAAAATTTATATTTATAAATTGTAGTAGTAGTATTGCTAAAAGTGCTTCGACAGCTGAGGTCATTTCGCACGTAGGCTCCCACCGGGTATCGAACCCGGGACCGATTTCACAGGAGTCGAATGCGTTGCCCACTTGGCTATCCGGGTACCCTATTTATAAATTGATTTCTCTACATCGATGTAGATGTAAACAAAAACAGATCGCAGCGTGTCGCATTGGACGGGATTTTATCTGATGAGGTTTGCGTCACATCCGGTGTTCCGCAGGGAAGTGTATTGGGACCGATTTTGTTTCTAATCTACATTAACGATTAGTTTTATTTAGTGGATAAGATTAAGTGTAAGGTTAGGTTATTCGCTGATGATATTGTTATTTACAGAGATGATATTCCTCTCTCTCATTTAACGAAATGAACGATTGTACTTACAAACTACCCTGAGCCTTAAAATTACTTGATAACTCAGGCTCCGACATGATATTTGGAATACTCAAAAATTTGCGAAGGATTTGCTATGTAAACATTTGGGACCGCTTCGACCAAAAACAAACACGCAGCCCACTTGCCTACCCGGGAGCTCCCTAAATAGTTATAAAAATGAAGGTTGAGTCCAATAATAGGATGAGTAAAAAAGTAAGATTTCATTCGAAGAACCAAGGGAAAGAGGATTCAAGGGAAAAATCTATAGAGTTTCTCGAGGATCCCAAACCGTGGAATAATTATCTATAAGTCATGGAAATGATAATAAACAACAACAAACTATCTAATTTATTTAACTTATGAAACCTATGAAACTTCCGACAGTTAGTGAATCCTATTAGGTATTTAGAGAAACATATGGAAGACAGATGATGCTAGGTACTGGAAATTATAAAGGTATGAATTGATTCTCTGGAGATGTGAAGGCTGTTACATACTAATCTTCAGATTGATAACCCTAGATGACGCGGAGCGATAAAGCCTGTGAAGCATGGCCGAAGTTTCAACAGCGTAATTGGTTCCTCTGCTTTTTTGATTCCCACCCCTCATGACCCACACTACGTAATCCAGTGTAAGCTGACCTTAACGCCTAAGCTTGAAATATAGGGCTTCATTGCTACTTTGAGGTCCAACGAATATTGAGTATAAGTAGGGTTGCATTAGAATGGAAAGCAATACATAACTCGCAATATCGCATCTGCTGAAATTTACAGCTAATTAACATAATCCGTTATGGAGAGAATGAGTCAAAATTTATTAACATTTCTCTCACAAACACAGCACTACGAAACACGTACGTGCACAGAGAACAATGGAATTATTGATAGTAGACACCAATATACTTGTACAATACTAAAAATTTGTCCTATATATTGTACCTAGGTCTAGCAAATCAATACACAAGTTAAACAGGCATATTTTTATAGATTACAACAGACATTTGAATTCACTCATAGAAAGTAAAATTTCCCCATAATTATAAATGCAAAAACATACGATAGTTATAGAATAAATCTTAAATAATTGTAGAGAATAATAATTATAATGATGATAGGTAAGAAAAATTATTTTAGTAATAAATCCATAATGATGAAATTATATTATAATAAGAATATACAACAAGATTATTACAATAATAAACGACAATGAAATAATATAGGAAATAACAATCAATCATACGGGCGTTCGACTTCGGTGAAAGCGGATTCGGGTTCGAGACCCGGTGGGGACCTTACCTACGAAATGACCTTAGCTGTAGAAGCACTTTAACTATACAACTACCAAGAATTCCTAACAATGAATAATAATTTTAAAAAGATAAAAACAACAATTAAATAACGAGTAATAATAATATAAATATTTTAAAACAATTACGACTTATATTAAAACAAAAAATGATAATAATAAAACATTGAATATATAATAATATTTTTAATACACTGAGGAACGATGTCCAATTTAAAAGTTTCTGCACGGTAAATTACGAAATCTTGACTTCCGTTTAAAGTTTTCTGTTAATCACAAAACTGCCTCATAAGAATGATTGACTAAAGTTTTGGGCCGTTCGCATGCTTAGGATTTATGGTACTGATCCTAGCCAGCAAACTATTTTCTCTTGCGTCGTTCATTTATTCCTTGTATTCCTAGTTTGCGCGTAAATAATTCTCCCATGTTCGGATCTCGAACAAGATTTCGCATTGAAACGAATTCCGATAAGTTTTTGTCGTCCGGGAATGGCGGAGTCATTATTTCTCGATCGCCCTTTAAAAGGCAGATCCCAAAATCGGGAAAAATCACAGCGATCAACCCGTCCGCTTTGACCATCGCCTTTATCTCGGCTTAAAGGCGATTCCTTCAATCGTATCAGATGAGTTTTCATTCATTTTTGATACCTGAGGCAAGAAATGCCATTTCATCTGGAGGCCTCTGGGGTGAAAAACTGATGAAAGAATCTCTGTGGTGTTTCTCATCAACGAAACCCTTAGGGTAAAGATTAACGGGGAAGTCTCTCATCGTATTAGAGGCTTTGATATGTGGGATTGTTGACAGTTTCTAAATTTTTGGATTCATCGTGTAAATATACAACTAGGTACAGTACTTGCTGCTTTTAGAGTTGTGGTAGGAAACTCAGTCACCGATAAAAAAATGCACCATTTCTCTAGTCTGTTAATCTTTCGGTTAGTTTCGATATTACCGAAATTTTGGAATGGTAATAGTGCCATATACGTATGCATACACCCGAGGTGGGTTCACATTGTCTCGTTACCGGTGTAGTCAGTTACCGGTACAGTCAGATAGGTACCTCAGTTCTTTTTTTACTCATCTCGTGTAAAAGTCGATACTAGGTTTCCATATTATTATTACATACATTTAAACCACGTATGTGGAGTGTACATGAATTATAACTTGTGGACATTTTCGAGACTCATATTGTCAATTAATTACGGCAAAGTTTTATATTTTTAACATCGGCCTATGGAATATTGAAGTCTCTATGCATTTTTATAAGTCAAGATGAGAGTATATGGACATTTTTTCAAGCGTCAAATGGTTGGAACAAGACCGGAATCAATATTCCGTCTATTATACAGTTATAATTCACACAAACTATCTCTGTTGAACACAGAATATATGCTATGATGTTTATTAATGGTAAGGCTATTTAGGATTGTAACCCTATGTTTATAGGACCATCTTTTTTCATTGAAGTTTATTAAATATAAACATTCACCTGTGATATTAAGGCCTTTACGCCAGTATATGGCATTTCATATTTCCTCGACTTAATTTGATGGAAAACGCAATGCACCACAAACCGTGGATCAGATACTTTCGTTTGATCATTAGGAATCGTCGAACGATTGTAGAATGATTGTCGAACTATTATTGAATGATTGTTGAATGAATATCGAATGATTACTGATATTTGATTGTTACACTCGTTTAATTTAAACGTTTGAATGTCAATTATTTAAGCGATCATTATAAAAGCTTTGCTCGATTAGGCAGTTTTACCTCGGCTAACAGAATTTTCGATTTATTCACCGCGTTCAAAGACTCGTATTTCTACCACTCTCCGTATTTTCCTGGTTGTTATCTATCACGTACAGATCTCAAGAATATCTTAGGAATCCATTGCTTCCAGAATCTATTTCCCTTTCCTTTTCCCAGGTTCTTTGATAGTCTCATATAACAGAATGCGATACTATTTGAGGTGCAAAACTCCCGCAAAACTTAAACATGCAACATTCTGAAAAGTACAAAGAGAAATCGTGCATATATAAATTTAGTCGATAGGAAAAATACACGAATATCTGAAATATTGTAACAACTCACAATAGCTGTGTAACGTGTATACACTTCTGTCACTCAGAGGAAAGTCATAATTACCAGAAATACAGAAAAATATGCAATAAAGATATCACCCCCTCTTGTCCTTTTCCGGAGGTCGTTTTTTTTATAACCACTTCCAATTCATTAGAATTCTCAATGCCTTTCCCTTTTTGAGCCTTTAACGGTTCCCTTTCACCATTCTTTTCAATTTAACTGTCACTTCCTCCCTCCATCTATCAGTCCTCGAACATTTTCCTCCCTTTTTCCTCTATATCTCCATCTTCCCTCAACTCTTTCCAGTCTTTGCCGTTTATTATTTACATTATTTTCGCTGCAAATCTATCAGAAATCGTCAAAAGAAGCATTTTATTCCTTCCTTTCAGAATAGCTCAAGAGGTTCTTTTAGGGCTTTCTACATCCCGTCACTTCATCACGTGTAGGGATACCATTAGTTACTCTGACGTCTATATTTGTACTCGATAAAAAATGTACTTCCTAGAAATCTTGTAATGTAAAGAAAGCAATGTTTCCCTAACTACCACGAGAAAATATTTTTATACCGATTGCTAGGGCCGGTTTTGCTATTAGGTGAATATAGATGAAAGCATAGGGATGCTTAGCAGGGGCGTAGCCAGGATTTCTCCATGGGACGGGGGGTCAAAATCATAGATTAAACACTGCATTACCTACAATCTAGGGGTAGCAGCAATCTAGGGGTAGCTTCTGCCCAAAATCCGATTAACACAAAAACGGATTTATTTTAACATGTATACCATGCTAATCTTCAGCGGTGATCGTATTGCATAATTGCGAGAAGCCATCCTCTACCACGCTATTTTTATTATTATTGTTATTATTTATTTATCATTTTTGTCATCAATATTTTTATTAAGATTATTTGTCAGATGGCGACGTTACATTATTCACATTCCGCAACTAACGCTTAAGTTCTACATGGACATGAAAAAAAGTGACGGGACCGAGACTCGAACCCGGGTCTCCCAATTGCCGGTTGGTTGCTCTATCCATTGAGCAATTCCACCAGAACATTTCTCCACTCTGTTTGGGAGATTTTTTACGTCAGTTTCTCCCTGAGAATTTTCCTAGGTGCACGCTTTATCGTGCCAAATCTCCTAAACCCTTTTCCTTGTGTTATCCTTAAGGGCGGTTCTCCTTTCCAACAGTTTGTGATATGAGTAAATATTTTACAAAACTTACTGATTGAAAATTAAAAAAGCTACGATTTACATAATAAAATTGCATATGATTTTATGTTTGCAATTTATAAAAGCTATGACTTATATATTACAACTATGTAAGATTACAAATTGTCCTTTTGGCTGGGGGGGAGGTCTGAACCCTCAAACTATCCCATTGGCTAACCCAATTGGCTAACTCAATGGGGTGGCTGGTAGACATTGGGAGATTTGGGAGGTGGCCGCTAATCAATATATTTTTTTCGTTCGAAACATTTCGACCAGCATTTTTTTCCGTTCAATTGCTTTCACGCGAGTTAACACCAGTTTGACCTAATTATTCAGGTCTGAAAAATTCAGCAGCCACAAGTATCGCATTGGAGCAAAATTGCCTACGAGATAGGTGCGTTTGAAAATTTAATTGCGGTGGGAAACTGAAAACAGAGAAGAGCTTAAAAATTGGCATGCTGCATCATTGATGATTTTTTGGTAGCATAATTCATGAGATATAGCCATGAATAGATGTATTACTTTGTGCCTGCACCGTGTTGAGATATATAAATATTCCATTGTTTTCCGGTCGAGTAAACTAGGTGATAAGAAAAAAAACTAAACTTTTAGGTGGAATTGGAAAAGAGAAGATCGAATTTCGAATCGATGGAGTGCTGAATGGTGAACTTCAAGAATTTCAATTACAGTCGATTCTCCGTATTCTGTTATTGTCCCTTTTCTTGGAGCGATTTAATTTCCTGAAGGGTTCGATTTATTTTGTTTTTCTGCATCCGAGCTTCATGCATTGTGTAATAGTTGGAACTGACGTGTTTTGCAATCGAGAACCCTTGTT
Source organism: Ladona fulva (assembly GCA_000376725.2). NCBI lineage: Eukaryota > Metazoa > Arthropoda > Insecta > Odonata > Libellulidae > Ladona > Ladona fulva. The sequence goes on from KZ308158.1 coordinate 1,153,389, forward strand.
CCTAATATTGGTTTAAACTGAACTGAAAATTTATTTGTCTATTGCCACAGTTTGTACTGGTTTTGCTTCAGCTGGTTTATTCTGTATGTAGACGGCATAAATAAATAAATAAACATTTAAATGAATAAATAAACAAATATTTAAATAAATAAACAGAAAATAAATATCGCCATTACTCGTATTTTGGCCGAAATCGAGACTTTGGACTCTCCTTTTTCATTTAACTCAACGTGTAAGAAGCGAATGAAATAATAATAAAAGTTAATTTGAGTCGACAAAGATTGGAAAGATTTAGTTGTGGATTTAAAAAAAAACCTAAGTAAAGCTTAGGAAAAAATATCCACAGTAGGATAACACCCACAGAGAAGGGGGGTGTTAAAAACCTACGCAAACGTACTGGTAGTAATGCCTAAGAGATTTAAAAACAGACCCCCTCATAAATTGAAATAAAAATGTAAACACAGTACTTGCTGCTTTTAGAGTTGTGGTAGGAAACTCAGTCACCGATAAAAAAAGGCACCATTTCTCTAGTCTGTTAATCTTTCGGTTAGTTTCGATATTACCGAAATTTTGGGATGGTAATAGTGCCATATACGTATTCATACACCCGAGGTGGGTTCACATTGTCTCGTTACCGGTGTAGTCAGTTACCGGTACAGTCAGATAGGTACCTCAGTTCTTTTTTTACTCATCTCGTGTAAAAGTCGATACTAGGTTTCCATATTATTATTACATACATTTAAACCACGTATGTGGAGTGTACATGAATTATAACTTGTGGACATTTTCGAGACTCATATTGTCAATTAATTACGGCAAAGTTTTATATTTTTAACATCGGCCTATGGAATATTGAANACCTCCATTACATATCATTAAATTATCATCAAGATTTTTCAGGGTTCCTGGTAGGCCTTCACGGCTTCTGTGGCAGTACCGGGGCACACGTACTCCCTGCCGTACATCACCCTACCAGGCAATCCCCTACTACTCTCACATTTCGTTTCTTAAATTATACTCACACCAATACACTAAATTTGCACCTATTTACATCACATGATATACTACTTTTACAACTATTTTAACAAATACATATAACAAATGAATCAATTATACAAAAAACAATACACAAATAACCAATTAATATTTTACAATTACATTGTGAGAGCACATTTCTTCTTAAATGATTTAGGGTGAATTTCAAGAATTAAACAATAATTAACACAATTTCCGGTGGGGGCCTACGTGAGAAATGACCTTAGCTGTCGAAGCACTTTTAAAAATATTACTACACGAGTACTATACTACACTAATCATACAAATACTATGTTTTTTTGTTTGTTTGGCGGAGTGGTTGGCGTGCGAACGTTCCAAATCTACGGTACTGAGTTTGATGTCCCGACTAATCGGAAGTTATGTTTATGGAGTGGTTGAATGTGCTCGTCCTTCTCAATAGTTATAAAAAGGATTCAATTAGGATCACCTTCCTGTTTCCATAAAACAAGTTACTATTATTTGTGGTAAGATATTTCATGAGGTTGAATAATGATCACTATCGTCCTTCAATCATGTTGTTTTGAAACCGGTCATTTTCCTTTAATAGATAATTTCTGCGAATGAAGTAACATTTGAGGTTTCCTTTTCAGAAATGAAGTAATAACAATGCCATTATAACGTGTACTTAAAACGTGCCAGAACTAAAATTCACTTTAGAGCCCAATATTACATTGTATTCCTAGAGTTAAACAGAAGATTATTGTGCTTCTCCATGCTAAATCATCATATGCAAAGGAGATTTACTATGATCTTCACTTTAACTCTAACAAAACATTAAAATACCAAATCTTAAAGTGAACTTTAGCTAAAGTCCATTTTAAGTATACATTATAACACAAGGCCATAGAGTATGGTTGGCATTAAATTTGATGAAACCTTGGTCCATTAGATTGCAAATTGGTTGGTTTTGACAATATTGACTTTATCTTACAGGACACGTTGTTCAGGTCGTTAAAAGGATACTTAAATCTAAGTAAGTCAAAGTACTTCTCTATTTGGGTGAAAACTTCGAAATGCGACTCGTAGTCGCTGGAGATTAAAGTCGCAATTGTGATTCGCACGTCTTCTCATAAATCCCGCCCTTCAGCTTTCACTTTCACATTCCTGCCTTTTTATTTTGCCCTTTCGTTGTTGGGGGCCCTCCATAAAGATGTCCTCCTACTGGCAGTGGAGGAGGAGGGGACAATGAAACCACGGGAATTCGAATAAAGGGGAAAACTCCGGATCCAAAAAAGCAATACTGATATCACCTACTGTGCCTCAGTGGGAATCAATCCAATTTCTTACATTAAAAGGCCTATTCTTTTACGAGACGTCTGAGTTTTAAAGGCTGTGCTACAACTATGCGTGTAATTAAATTTGGAATATTTGATAAAAAAACGGAGAACTTTTAAGGAATTTCTCCTTATTTATTCTTAGTTTTACCAGTTGTTTTCAGCCCACAATTAGTGTCTTGGTATGATATAATATATATGTACCATTTTTCTTTTCTACTCTCAAATGGGATTTAACCTGTCTTTTCCTTAAATCTTACAAGGAACACGTCAGGTTTGTGTAACACGGATTTACACGAAAATTTCAGGACACTTTCCTTGCACCAAAATAACAGACACGTGTCCGGCCGTATGCCGTGTTAAAATTTATAAGCAGTCGATTCTTAGAGGAGATTTTCATATTAGTCTGGAAACGAACGCAAGGCCATATTGAAAAAATCTTTTCCGTTTGCTTTATGAAAACATGCCTAGTGACAATATCTAGATTATCAATTCTCTATCGTTCTGGGAAGTGCTCAAAATAAATTCTCTATAATCCGCGCAAAGCATACTTTGTGGAAAAAAATGAGTATTCGGGCCTTCTGGGATCAAAGCTATGATAGCTATGATCGATGTCTCACTTTTATTCGGGGTTTCCCGTTGGTACTGATACCACATAAAAGGGCCAATCTCGCCCTAATAAAGTAGTATTCGGGCCTTCTGGGATCAAAGCTATGATAGCTATGATCGATGTCTCACTTTTCTTCGGGGTTTCCCGTTGGTACTGATACCACATAAAAGGGCCAATCTCGCCCTAATAAAGTCGTATTATTATTATTACTCGTACAGCTACGTATTTAAGCTAGATGGAAGAAATATAATTTTCAGCATAGTATATGCTTTACAACTATTTCTATATATATGAGAAATATTTTTTGGCAAATATTGGTCTTATGAAATAGTTTATGCAACTCACTAGCATAAATATCATAAATTATGCTTTTTCATTTCGAGATACAATGCATTAAATCACGTCTATAATGTAATGCTATATTAAATTGACTTTAAATAATCTTTACTTTATGGCCCAGTGTCAAAATCGTTCCTTAGAGTTTAAATTAAGATCATAGTTAATATTCATGTTAATCTATCATGTATGTAGGAGATCAACTATAATCTTCACCTTAACTCTAAGAAACCTTTATAATGCTGGGCCTCAAAATGAGCATCAGTTAAAGTCCATTTTCCTTTTTTAACTTTATGTAAATATGTAAATAAACCAGATCTCCTACAATGTATAATGCTGCAATGGTTATTTTAAGTAAGATTTATGTGCTGCTACCCATTTTACTATTACTCTCCACTTGAATTCACAAATATGAATTGAATTAAAATAAAAATAAATTTAAATTAAA
>KZ308158.1:1157499-1170326 GCA_000376725.2 Ladona fulva
TACATCGGTGAAAGTCAATTTATTTTTCGAGTAGGGAAAGGGACTATGGATGTGATAGGGGTCATTCTTGTGGTAGATACACGATGTAGATTTGTATTCCAGGAGAGCTGGTCATCCTGTTTCGTTGGTATGTAAAAGAGATATAAATATATGTACGTAGCGAGAGGTATAAATATTAGGATCAAGTGGTAGTAGTGGTACTGTTAAAAGTGCTCCCGGAACCGTGGGAGGTTCAGGAAGTAAGAAAATGAACTTTGTCTTTTTAAGGCCAGAATAATAGAGCACATAAATCTACTGATGGGTAGATGTAGACTAATAAATGTATGATGTTGAAATACATTAATAGTACGTAAAAATAGTATCAATACAAAATAATGCTTTATATATACATAAATTTCCCTTTGAATTTTGAACAGAATATTTCACTTTGGTTTCAGCTATTAACTACATGGATAGACTATTAGATTAGAATAGATTTAATGTCTAATCAGCATTTTCCAACGAATAAAAGGGAACAGGTCTTACAGCTCACAAACCGCTTAAAGATGCAGGTAAACTTAGATACCTAATATCTGTAAAAAAAGGGTATTTTATCTAATAAAATTCTCAAGGAAAAATTAACATGAAAAATGTCTGGCAGGATCGAGATTCGAACCCGGAATTTTCTAGTTTATGGACCGCTGCTTCAGGAAATTACGCGAAAAAGACATAAAATTAAAAAATAACACTTTCTAGACAATGACTAAATTGTTCGTCCGACAGTATGGCATCATCGACCATGAAACGTCCGACCATACAGAGTTTGCCGTGGACGATACTACACCTTTCGGACGAACCACTTCTCCCTTTCCTAGAAAGCCTCCCAGAACGGCATTTCTGATTTTTCTGGTCTAAGCATCCGTCCGAAAAAAAGGAAAACATCCTGGTTCGTATCTTTCCTCCGTGATCTTTGTATATATTTACTTTCGGATAAGGAAAAGAAGAATACATCTCAAAATAAATTCCTTTTCACTATTAATTTCTCCCACTTCGCAAAATCGCACAAGGGGGTATCGTGCAAACCCCCTTAAAAGTGCCGTTTAGATACGGTCAGGATTATATCTCTTTAAAAGCCCATCCGATCCCATCGGCCCTTATGGGGTTCGGGACTTACATAGCAATTTTGAATCTCTTGAAAGTGCAGGGGCTCTATGTAATGGGCCTTAAGAGGAGTTAAGGAGCGGTCCAAGACGTCGGAATTCTTTTCATTGAAGATCCCCCGCGCGCATTCAACGATAAACCTTTTCGTTTCCCCATTTGACGCCGATCCCACACTTGACTGTCGACCAAGTTACGTGCCCTTTTCTGATGCAAATCCAATCATCTCGAGCCCACATGTTTGATCGATAGGGAAAATGTTCAGGAGGGAAATGAATCTCGTTGGGTTCCCACTGGCATATTCAATAGTATATGAGATAACACAAGTCACAAAATCCAGAAAACCACCAAAAACGGGAGAAGCTGAGCCTAACGCGCGTTTCGCACTCCCAGAGTGCATCTTCAGAGGCGTAATAGTGACGTAAGAGTCACTATTACGCCTCTGAAGATGCACTTTGGGAGTGCGAAACGCGCGTTAGGCTCAGCTTCTCCCGTTTTTGGTGGTTTTCTGGATTTTGTGACTTGTGTTACACTTTGCCACCAGCGGCACTCCATTTATTCAGTATATGAGATGCTTTCTCTTCCTAAATCAAAACTGAAATGAGCCCCTTCTATACAAGGTTTTCCGTCTTAAAAGCATCAATTCCTGAACCTTCTTGTACATCGGTAATATTTTGCAAGAGATACGAGAAAAAGTTAACTTAAAATGATTAGTTTTAAGAATGCTCGCAGTCGAAATGTATCAAACTGGTAACCAATAGTTGCGTAAATGATAAACAGCCTATCTCACCTATGTAAATTTCAATAATGCCAAGCTTAAACGTTGGCAAGCGTTTAGTTCTCAAGTTTATGACAAGTATTTGATCACTTCTTAGACAAATTCATCCATAGAGAGTGTCAGTTTTATACCTTCGCTTTTTTCTATCTACATTATACTATTACTTCGAAACATCAAGGATAATTATGGAAAATTACAAGCTTAATAACATTAGAAACAATGTCTTTCTCAAGCACTACAGATCCATTGAACACTCATTGAAACACAAAACAGCTGTGTAGAGACCTGAAAAGGAATTAACGGATCATTGTTTAACGAAGAAATAAATTGCGCACTAGACTCTAATTCTGAATTACATGGTGCATCATTATCTTGAGTACTGTACCCTAATTTTGAGTTTAATTAAATGGGCGAAACCTTAAGGTTGCGCTTCGAGCTAGAATAGGGCATATTCTTGTAAAAGAAGTACCAAATCTTTCTCATTTGTACCATGTACTTACAATATCAAGATTGCATCTGCTGAATATAATAATATGTATTAAATGAAAAGTATTTAATAATTGACCTGTAAATGAATGATGTCACGCACTCAGGTGTTAACGATGATGATTGCAAGCAAATTCAACAAAAGCGATGACCTGATTCGTTCTGCAAGAAAACTTTAATAGCGGAACCTTTGAGGCAATAAACCGGAAGTACTAAATTTTCCGGACGATTTAATCCAGATGTGCATGCGATGTGAGTCATAAAATAAAAGTTATGATTGCACGAAATTTCGAAATTTTCGCTCCACAACCAAAACTTGGGAACGTTTTATGACCCAGGCGCATGAAGAGCTTTGGTGTTTTATCAAGAAGTCACGCACTTGAAGAATAATCTGTATTCCAATGAAGAAAATCTATTAAAATTTTATGCGTCCAATTTTTTCACCTAACAAATGCCAGCATGAAATTGAATCCGCGACAAGTTTCACAGCATACAATTTTCTCCGCCTGATTTCAGGAAACTTCGCGAATTAAGACGAAAGACATTTCCCTCGTACGGTTTCATCTCCTGATATCGATTCTTTTGATACGAAGAGACATGAATTAATTTTGCTTGATATCATTTTACCACAATCAAGTTCGAAACTATTTCAATATAATGTCGATAGAGAGGCATTGAATCAGTTTTAATGAAGAAATCATTTATCTCTGTTATCTCCATTAGAATATCATTTATCACCGACTCCGCCATCAAACTTTCATTCACTTGCCAGTCTTCCCTATATTCCACTATCTTTTATCACCTTTCCATCAATTAACTCTTTATCTTCCATCTCCAATTACTTCATTACGTTCATTGATCAGCTATTCTTCAATTCAACTTTAAATTACAAGGATAAAGGTGAAGGTGTTAATTTTTGCACGATAAAGTCGTGCGGCTGAATCCCAAGGAATAACAAGTGTGAAAAATAGCGACATGATTGGGACTCGAACCCGGGTCCACCACTTTCGCGGCAGGTTTTCTAACCACTGAATATGACGCGACATGGTAGTTCAGTGGTTAGAATACCTTCCCGGAAAGTGGTGGACCTGGGTTCAAGTCCCAATCATGTCACTATTTTTCACACTTGTTATTCCTTGAAACACTTTGAAGACCAGGGCTTCCACTCTTCTTTCGAGGCTATCATCGTCGGGAGCCTGGGCACCTGGGATCCGAGGAACGACGTCGTCCTGAGGGGCCTGGGGATCTCCCGGCGATATGCGGAGACAATGAAGAGGCTGGTGGTCTCGCACTCCATCCGATGGTCATGTGATATCTGTTGAGCACGTAGGTGTGAGAACTGGACTGTGGCAGTGCAGCGTTTCCTTTTTCCCATTTTGAGTAAAGGCCGAGAAGCATCAGTTTTTGTAATTTTTCTTTTTGAAAGCTATGTAATAAACAATTTTTTATTTTTCTGGCCGGTCANCTCTATGTAATGGGCCTTAAGAGGAGTTAAGGAGCGGTCCAAGACGTCGGAATTCTTTTCATTGAAGATCCCCCGCGCGCATTCAACGATAAACCTTTTCGTTTCCCCATTTGACGCCGATCCCACACTTGACTGTCGACCAAGTTACGTGCCCTTTTCTGATGCAAATCCAATCATCTCGAGCCCACATGTTTGATCGATAGGGAAAATGTTCAGGAGGGAAATGAATCTCGTTGGGTTCCCACTGGCATATTCAATAGTATATGAGATAACACAAGTCACAAAATCCAGAAAACCACCAAAAACGGGAGAAGCTGAGCCTAACGCGCGTTTCGCACTCCCAGAGTGCATCTTCAGAGGCGTAATAGTGACGTAAGAGTCACTATTACGCCTCTGAAGATGCACTTTGGGAGTGCGAAACGCGCGTTAGGCTCAGCTTCTCCCGTTTTTGGTGGTTTTCTGGATTTTGTGACTTGTGTTACACTTTGCCACCAGCGGCACTCCATTTATTCAGTATATGAGATGCTTTCTCTTCCTAAATCAAAACTGAAATGAGCCCCTTCTATACAAGGTTTTCCGTCTTAAAAGCATCAATTCCTGAACCTTCTTGTACATCGGTAATATTTTGCAAGAGATACGAGAAAAAGTTAACTTAAAATGATTAGTTTTAAGAATGCTCGCAGTCGAAATGTATCAAACTGGTAACCAATAGTTGCGTAAATGATAAACAGCCTATCTCACCTATGTAAATTTCAATAATGCCAAGCTTAAACGTTGGCAAGCGTTTAGTTCTCAAGTTTATGACAAGTATTTGATCACTTCTTAGACAAATTCATCCATAGAGAGTGTCAGTTTTATACCTTCGCTTTTTTCTATCTACATTATACTATTACTTCGAAACATCAAGGATAATTATGGAAAAGTACAAGCTTAATAACATTAGAAACAATGTCTTTCTCAAGCACTACAGATCCATTGAACACTCATTGAAACACAAAACAGCTGTGTAGAGACCTGAAAAGGAATTAACGGATCATTGTTTAACGAAGAAATAAATTGCGCACTAGACTCTAATTCTGAATTACATGGTGCATCATTATCTTGAGTACTGTACCCTAATTTTGAGTTTAATTAAATGGGCGAAACCTTAAGGTTGCGCTTCGAGCTAGAATAGGGCATATTCTTGTAAAAGAAGTACCAAATCTTTCTCATTTGTACCATGTACTTACAATATCAAGGTTGCATCTGCTGAATATAGTAATATTTATTAAATGAAAAGTATTCAATAATTGACCTGTAAATGAATGATGTCACGCACTCAGGTGTTAACGATGATGATTGCAAGCAAATTCAACAAAAGCGATGACCTGATTCGTTCTGCAAGAAAACTTTAATAGCGGAACCTTTGAGGCAATAAACCGGAAGTACTAAATTTTCCGGACGATTTAATCCAGATGTGCATGCGATGTGAGTCATAAAATAAAAGTTATGATTGCACGAAATTTCGAAATTTTCGCTCCACAACCAAAACTTGGGAACGTTTTATGACCCAGGCGCATGAAGAGCTTTGGTGTTTTATCAAGAAGTCACGCACTTGAAGAATAATCTGTATTCCAATGAAGAAAATCTATTAAAATTTTATGCGTCCAATTTTTTCACCTAACAAATGCCAGCATGAAATTGAATCCGCGACAAGTTTCACAGCATACAATTTTCTCCGCCTGATTTCAGGAAACTTCGCGAATTAAGACGAAAGACATTTCCCTCGTACGGTTTCATCTCCTGATATCGATTCTTTTGATACGAAGAGACATGAATTAATTTTGCTTGATATCATTTTACCACAATCAAGTTCGAAACTCTTTCAATATAACGTCGATAGAGAGGCATTGAATCAGTTTTAATGAAGAAATCATTTATCTCTGTTATCTCCATTAGAATATCATTTATCACCGACTCCGCCATCAAACTTTCATTCACTTGCCAGTCTTCCCTATATTCCACTATCTTTTATCACCTTTCCATCAATTAACTCTTTATCTTCCATCTCCAATTACTTCATTACGTTCATTGATCAGCTATTCTTCAACTCAACTTTAAATTACAAGGATAAAGGTGAAGGTGTTAATTTTTGCACGATAAAGTCGTGCGGCTGAATCCCAAGGAATAACAAGTGTGAAAAATAGCGACATGATTGGGACTCGAACCCGGGTCCACCACTTTCGCGGCAGGTTTTCTAACCACTGAATATGACGCGACATGGTAGTTCAGTGGTTAGAATACCTTCCCGGAAAGTGGTGGACCTGGGTTCAAGTCCCAATCATGTCACTATTTTTCACACTTGTTATTCCTTGAAACACTTTGAAGACCAGGGCTTCCACTCTTCTTTCGAGGCTATCATCGTCGGGAGCCTGGGCACCTGGGATCCGAGGAACGACGTCGTCCTGAGGGGCCTGGGGATCTCCCGGCGATATGCGGAGACAATGAAGAGGCTGGTGGTCTCGCACTCCATCCGATGGTCATGTGATATCTGTTGAGCACGTAGGTGTGAGAACTGGACTGTGGCAGTGCAGCGTTTCCTTTTTCCCATTTTGAGTAAAGGCCGAGAAGCATCAGTTTTTGTAATTTTTCTTTTTGAAAGCTATGTAATAAACAATTTTTTATTTTTCTGGCCGGTCAGGCCTTGCACTTAACATTTATTTTCCCTATATTTGATTAGTTTTATTGCAGTGGCTGGGGTAGTGAAAGAGGCCCCCGCCCACTAAGTGTTTAACTGTCAGGGGGAGCAGTGTATAAGCTCCCCCAATTTTATGAAATATGTGTAGACTTTTATAGGACTGAGACAGACTGTGGTGTTTCTTTATGCATTTTTTATACCTTTTAAGTGTTTTTAATCTGTATAATATTGAAGCGCAAGGCCATGATGATGTTGTATTTTATTATAATTTTTTATGTTATTATCTTGAAATGTATTTTAAATATTATGCAATAAATATATCTGTTCTTATCAGCTTAATGGTGACAAGAACAGATACAAACTAGTTAAGCACAATGGGCTTCGGCCCTAAGAATTTTAGCTACTTTACTGAATTCCCTGACCTACACTACATCTAAAAGATGAGCCACTTACAAACAGCGCAATCTGACCCTGCCCTATTGGCAGTACTAGCTCCGCCGCCCAAAAAGAAGGAAGTTGATCCCTCAACTACCTCTATCCCTTCTCCAGTTGTCAAACCTTCACCCACGGAAAATCGNTATTTATAATAGATTTCCTTATCCTACTAATTTATCAGCTATTCTTCCAATCCACTTCAATTCATTACCACTTGCTCCATTCCACTCTCAATTATCACCCATTTCTTCATTATCCTATCTTAAACACAGATATCTTCATTCTACTAACTTTCAGCTGATCTTCTATTACACGCTCGTTCATTACCAATCCCTCCATTCCACTCTCATTTATAACTTATTCCTCCATTATGCTCTTTTAACTTTTAACAAACAGGACATGCATGAGGATTCGAATCAGGTTGGAGAGGGTTCATTAATTAGAGCTAAAGGTTGGTATTTGTATGAGCGGAAATTTATTTAAATAACTCTGATGCATATATTTACATTGTCATATGACTCATCCATTCGATTAAATAAAATAGAGTACTACCTATATCCATTTTGCCATCAATGAAACAGCCGTTACATTTTCGCTACGAAAAAGGTACCAAATTCAAATAGATTTCAATGCTCGCATGAGTGACAGCTACGAATGATTTTTCCACTTAACCCTTCCGGTTTCCAAACCAATCTAGTTTTGCACATCATGCCCCATCTACTATAATCGTCGGTATCTCTACCATCCTTTCATCATCTCCCTTTTGACATAATCCAATCTGAGAAGAGAGCATACTTTTCTGTTCCTTGGCAGGTGAAAAGTGGGCGGTGCAAGAAGCCATTTTCGCCATGCAGGAAATAAGCATACGCCTTGCTTCCTTTCAGAAGGAGGGATTTGAAGATGAAACCCTGGAATCACGCTCCCGCTGATAGATAGGGGATGAAATGGCCCCCACAAAGCCCATTTCCTTTGTGGTCTCCAAGAAATTTCTCGCTTCGAGAGAAGGTAACCGTTGCGGATGTGATAAAGAATTACCACCCGCGAAGCCACACTTTAAGAAGGTCACCGAGAGAAAAAGAGAGTTTCTCATTAAACGTCACCTGAAGAGAATACCCTGGATGGAGAAGCGGTGTCATTCACGCAGTAAAAAGGCTGAGTTTATTCACAATGAAGTCGAGCGTTCAAAGACAATTTCTCTACCGATGACATGGAAAGCTTATATTTCTTGGAATTTTTCTTATTCTCGAATTAATTTCTTGCAGTGAAGGAAGGAGAAACAATCCTATAATTCATTATTTTGTCGCGTATATGNTTTTCAAATCGCGTATAAGTAGAGTTGATCCTTGGAAGTCAGTAATTGCCTCATATATCAAGAGAAAGTTGCCATGTTGTTCCTTACTAGAAGTAATTTCCGTATAGAAATGAAGAAGTTAAATACATAATAGTGAAAGCACATCAAGCGAGATTAAAGAAAACACGATTACCGAAATGCAGATAGCTATCTATCGGTTCAGATGATTCACAAACACCGTTTTGAGTAATGGATTCCGACTATTCGCACGTTCCATCGCCTTTTCGGGATTTCCAAGAATTTTAGTCTCCTTTGAGTGTTTGAATGCTTTCCTTTAATGAATTCTTGGTTTAAATGTTAAAGTTAGAAATAACACACTACTTATTATCATTCTTAATCCTTCTAGAGCAAAAAGTAAATTCGGGAACTTGACCAGAAAATAAGCCGAGGAGTTAATGTTTTAATATTTCGGTTCCTACGACAACAGCAGAGACGTTGGTACTATACAGTAGTTTATTTACATTGTTTGATGAATCGGCGGTAACTATGGAAATCGACTCATTAATTATCAAGGAGAGTGAGAAATATACCCACAAATTCTGAAATAAATGCCAGATTAATGGCGAAATCTACAGCAGGACGCAAACTATCGCAGAAACTAGTTTTCACAATGCGCTCACAATTGTAGCTGTCTGATAAACCATAAGAGGTTGCAAAGAGTTGATATTTATATAATGTAATGAATTACATGAAAATTTACATAATGTAATGAATGCATGGACACCACAGGAAATGAAAAATCGCATAGATTCGCGGATTCATATATAAACGAAAGTTTCAACCAATTGGAAATCTGTCACTGCTTAATTCCATTTTTGACGACAAAGGTAGCTAACGATAATACAAGACACCAGCTTTTTATCTGTTTAGTTTTATAAAGTTCGGATATACATACTTTAAATTGTACATCCTACGATGCATGAGTTAATACGGGATAGATAGAAGACAAAACGTATCGCTTGTGAATTTAATACTTTCTCATTGAAATTTTGTCGATTCTGCCGCGAAAGTTATTTCATATCCTCACTTTTATTTTTCCTCTTCAGTTAGAAAATGAACCTCTAGGTTTAAAAAATGTACCCTTTAAAAAATTTGACACTTCAAAGAGAATATCTATTGCATCATTTGCGTGAATGGAGTAGGATAGAAAAAATATAGTGCCGGCTTAACTCCCTATCATCTACAAACCGAAAGAGCAAAGTTTCTCCGACTTAAAGGGGGCAAAAATTGGGACACTGAAAAATGACATTGTGCAAACACTACCGACGGACAAAGGGAATCGATAAAGCGCGAGCCTTTCATCTTTTGCAGAATTTTCACTGAAGTCTACTTCAAAGGAAGGCGCTATCTCTTTCACTGAGAGCAAGTTTCGTCATTATATTTCGGGGCATTGCGGAATCATTCTACTAGAGCTCTACGCAATACAAAGCATGTCGGGAGGACTTTTCGATGTGTTTGAATAAGTCTACTTGTTCGTATTGTCTTATTTTGTTATTATAAAGCTGATTTGTCAGCGTTACTGGCTATTTGGGGCGGTAACTAATGGAGATTAATATTCAACTTTGTCTTCTAATCCTTGGAAGTTATTTAGTAACACCAAACGCTGGGGATGTGTTACAGGCATATTGTTGTTTATAATCTGAGATTTGCAATGAAAATCATAGCCAGAGTTGATCACCTTGACGACCGCCCCATACATTTTGAAATGCCTCCCAACCAATTTTCCGAATGTTTTTTTGATAACTTTGAAAGGCATGAGCCATATTTTTCAATTACCATTTAGATATAGTTCATTTTGAATGGTTTACTTAGATAAAATGACTCATTTTGTACTTTTAAGACTAATATTATTACATATACTCTAAATCCTTGGCATACATGATTAGGCCCACTGATAGTTGTAATAATCAGACAAAATCACACGAAAACCAACAAAGAAAAACTTACAAAATCCAAGGCTAATACGTATTTCGCTCTCTAAGAGAGGATCTTCAGAACGTGGACGTCAACAGAAATGTGGAGAAGAACAGCCAAACCGGGCACGACAAGAAGTAAAACAGAAGAAAGCGGGAATTCTAGATTTAAAATGTAATTTTTTAAATAATGTATTGTTAAAGACCATATTTTTGTCCATTAACGTATTTCTATTTTTGTATATAGGTAAGTTTTCCAGGGAGTTGAGACCTTTACGTGAATTATGTAACAACTTTAAATCATTCGACGAGATTGAATGGCCGGTGTCCTGAATATGTTGGGCAACACTAGAGTTTTGGAATCTGCCATACCGAAAGTGAGCAGCATGCTCTTTAAATCCAGTAATTATTTTTCGTTCTGTTTGTCCGATGTATTTAGCCAGTCACGTCCGATTTGTGCGAGATTTAGATTTTAGATTTGTACCCCACAAGCCACCAGTGGCGTATGGCAGAGGGTGTATTAACACCTTACCTAAGCTACTCTATCAGCTTCTCTGATGCTACGCGGAAAGAACGACCAGAAGTAATTATCTGTTTTAGCGATTATTTCCTTGTAACGCTCGGTCGTCGCCTCTCGAAGATCGCGCTCATTGTTTACCGGAATATCAATATCTTTCACTTCGCTTAAAATCCTTTTTCTCGCGGTTTAATTACTGTAATTATTTTGAAACCTTACTTCTCATCTTGTCCATTATGCATCATTTCACTCTCTTGATATTTTGGTCACTATAAATAGAGTAACAATGTAGAAAAATGATTCTATAGATACAGCAACAATACAAATCCCGTGCTTGGACTCTTTATTCATAGTATCTTGGCTCACTACGGAAGGAAAGATAAAATACCTCACTCCTCATCTAGTCTAGTAAGCCTTATTCCTCTCTTATCGTTTTTGTTAGCTAATGGTAGAGGAGATGAGGTTTCCACCGGTATTCAGGGTGAATACTATGCAAAGAAAGGACGTACTAATTATAAACTTAACATGAAGGTTAGTTCAAATAAAACCAGTATATAACGAAAATTAACATGGTATTAAGATTGTAAAATACTGTCATAAAATAAACTCGGTTATAAATCAAAACAAACAAAGAAAAATAATAGATAATGCGAACGAGAAAAGCGATGGACACCAGGCAATGATTTTTTAAAAGTAATCGACTAAAATCTGCAGTATTTGTGTGTGAATTACTGCTTTATGTGGACATACTCAATCATTTGGCTAAGCAGCAAAATATTCTTTTAAATCCCAACATGATTAAATAACTGCACGCCTCCAAAAAAGGCGTCACCTAACATTACACTGATTTGGATGCCCATCGGCTCGCAAAATCAGAAAACAAACGAAAGGCCAGGCTAAATCTCGCACAATACGAACCTGATTGGCTGTTATTATTCCCTCTGAAATATGCTAACTTTAGTTGCATGAATCAACCGGAGAGGTTATGCCTGGGTTGGAGACCGGTAGTAAACCTTTCAACTTCCTCTGCCCATCGGATTCCGAAAATAATGAGAGGATATAAATGGGCCAAAGATGCAAATGCGAGTTGATTAAAAGCAGTAATTCTAGACGAGTGACCCAGTTATTTTTCGTGATCAGCTCCTTCCGTTGGTCTGAAAAATTAATCGCTGCCCCAATTCATTCGTAACAGGAAGCCGATATGTGAGCCGATGGAACTGGCTCTTTTCAATATCGAAAAATTTTCAATTAGCGCCCCAATTGTAAGGCTTTGTTCGAAACGCGCGGAAACAGTACATTTTTTCTTCCATTGCAGTCATGTATGACGTCATTTACATAAGCCACTTAAGTCAGCCGCTAATTTGTAAATGTATATGGACAGACGGGAGAAGATGTGAAATACAATTTAGGAGTTACTGAGAAACTCACAAGTCCCGGTATTACAGTTAATTAGAGGTTTAGAAACCCTCCATCGGCCGTGTGTCGGCAGATGGAACTCGCGTTTGGAGAAAAATGGGAAGTTCCGACAGATTTCTAGGAATTACCCAATGCGCATTTCGGAATTTATGTCTCCATTCTCAAAGGTTCCACAATTCGATATCCGATTTTTATGATTCAACCTATGTGCATATTGGAAAGAAAATTTTCATCTCAAGGGTTCCACAATGGGATATGAAGAGGAGTGGTGGATGGTCAGGTTTTTATCTTTTGTAAAGGTGTGGGGAGAATAGGTGGGTGGGATTTTTCTGTTTTTTAAACCTCTAGCTCAATAACAGCTGTGTTCAATTTTTCTTTCATTACAATGCATACTTAAAATGGGCTTTACTAATATTCAATTAAGGGCCTGATATATAATTATTTAATAGAGCTAAAGTGAATATAATAGTTAATATCGCTGTTAACTCATCTTATATATATTTGGTTTGGTAGGACACTAAAGGGTAAATTGTATTTTTCTCTCAACAAATTATGTATTACTTGTATTCCTGATTTTATGTATCCTTGCAATAATTTATCAATGTTATTTAAAATATTATTATTAAACGAGAGTTTGGTTAAAGAACTCTAA
>KZ308158.1:1170914-1181126 GCA_000376725.2 Ladona fulva
AATACTGTATTTGTATTCTGTAACTCTGTAACTATTGTAATACTGTGTTTGTATTTGTATTTTTCGAAAAAATATTTTCGGAAAAAAGTGACAACATTGGTGTGACAAATTTTCAAAGCTGCCATTGCTGTAATATTTAAGACAACCTTGCATTTTGTAGGTAAAATTGCTCCAAGTCCTCGAAATTTAGTGGTGAAAGGCTACTTTAATGGAAAAAAGGTACAATGATTCTCAAATAGTTTTTTCGGTGTTTGGATATGAAGATAATATTGAATCGCCAAGAGCTAAAGGTAACTGAAATTTGACTAAAACAATTGACTTGGAATGGGCCAGACATACTTATTTGTATAATTTACATTTCCAATGAGGTAGAATTCTACGAAATTGTAACTATTTGCGATTTGATCAGTTAAAATTTCTACTCAACAGCAACTACCCTCACGACCCAGTGCGCAGCGTAATATTTAAGTTTACGCACATGTAAACAGAATAGGGGTTTTCAAATGGAATACTATTCGATCAAAATTCACGACCAATATTACCAAATTGTACAACCAAATTTACATCAATTAATACGTACTTCGACTAGGACTCCTTTGAAGTTACATTCAGTAATGACAAATGCCAATCTTTACCAATCAAAGTGTTGCTGTAACTGAATTATTCGAATCATATCAACTTAATCGTTTAATCCAATTAATCATTGCATTCATTACGTCTTCTGATGTTTGAATTAATTTGTCCAGGTACAACAGTTAGATAATTACCTATAATTAATCATGTAATTAAATTTATCAGTTTTAAATTTACAAGTTGATTAACTTCTCCATTAAATGACTCCATGGCGTTTCCTCGAATGTTTTAATTAACGCATCAATGAAGATAGTCCTGAAAGGCGGACTTAATGCAACGGAAAATATTCAATCGCCTTAAATAATTCCGGAACCGGCGAAAATGCCCAATCGTGCATTTCATTCGATTAAAGGAGTTATACTAAGTATGCCAATCAAAAAATTACGATAAATGATTCCGCAATCTGAACAAAAACGTCATATCAACAAATTTAATTCAATTAAGCAGCGACTGTTCAAAACTCACCGGGATTATTCAATTATTAAACGCATCTCCATGGAAGAGTATTCATTGTCACCGCATTGAAATTATCTCCATTTCCTTCCCGTCGATCTAAAAGAGGATATTAAAGGTTTTATTCCTAACCTAGAGTCCCCTGAGCCTACTATAATCTATTAACTAATAAACCCATCCGCAGCAAAACGTCTGCAACTCCGGGATCAACCGGATCCTTCTTTTTTAAACGGAAATCTGAACGCTTTCTACACGTTTCGACAGTGCCAACATTTCCCTCGAAATCTCCCCTTTCCCTTGACTTATCTCCATCCCTGGGACTGCTTCTCCTAACTTCTCTATCCACTCCCAGCTTCCTTCCATTGATTCAGATCCTAAACCCAACCCAATCCACTTCATCTCAAGACCCATTCATCCCTCTGTCCATAGACTTCTGCAGAGGAACGTGATTCATTTTTCTTCTCCCTTTCACTCCGTTTATCTCATATTTCTCCTTTAAGGAGCCCGTTTGACGCAGTGCCGCTCCGCCTGCGGCAACAATGGAACCAGAATATTCCGGTTAACCTTTGTTGATTCGGTGAGAATTCTAATTGTCGATTCGCGTATCAAACAACTTGCGTTTTTTTTCGCCGGAATATCTAGTATGTGGTTGTGGGATGCCCATACTGTTCGTGCGAAATTTGCCAT
This sequence comes from Ladona fulva, assembly GCA_000376725.2. Lineage (NCBI taxonomy): Eukaryota > Metazoa > Arthropoda > Insecta > Odonata > Libellulidae > Ladona > Ladona fulva. Next base: position 1,172,688 of record KZ308158.1, read on the forward strand.
ACACAATTTGTGCAATTCGCGATTCGTGCGCGATTCCGAGCTCTTTGTATTATCCTCTATGGCAACGTGATGAATTCACGATCGAACAGAATCAGCGATGAGAAGTTTTCATTATTAATTAGGTTCCTATAATTTGATAAACGCAATATTGAATGTTGATTTTATGATGATGACTAATATATGTATCTCGAAGTAATGACTCAACTCCAAAATGTTTTTTTGTTTGAGCAATTTAAGTCGAAATTTCACCAGAGCCTATCAAACCGTATAGCAGATAATATCGCATGATCTAATTAATAGAACTCATAAGAAATATATTAAATCATCACAGATTTAAAATTAATGTTTCACAGCTTAGAAAGAACAGATGTGCACATTAATAGATATATACATTTCAAAAAGTTAAATATTCCTTATTAAAAAGTAAGGTTTGTGTTTATCTTCGCCTGAAACTCAAAAACCAAAAATCTTTAAACTTTCCACATTATTAAAAGTTCAAAACAAAAAAAAATAGTTTTAAACGGTTGAACCGGGAGTTGTCGATGAGTCATGTATTGTGAATACCATAAGTGAAACTCTCAGCATGACTTCCGGGTTCTCTGCCACGTCGGCTGTTGTCTGATTATCATCATCAGACCACAACCGACGGGATAGAGAACCGGAAGTCATGCTGAGATCTACAGAACGCCACGAAAATCTACGCACTTACACCATAAGTGAAAGTGATATATCTTTGTTGTCCAAACCTGAGTTTTATCTACAAATTCCCGTGGTAAGGAATTATGTCAAGGCTCTCACGCACATTTGTTGGTTTAAATGTTAAAGTTAGAAATAACACACTACTTATAATCATTCTTAATCCTTCTAGAGCAAAAAGTAAATTCGGGAACTTGACCAGAAAATAAGCCGAGGAGTTAATGTTTTAATGAAACAATCAAGGGAACGAAGTGAATTGATCCACGAATCTGGCGACTTTCTGAGATATACACATAGTTTAAAGAGCTCATCCCACTTTAAAAATTACCATAAAACATTTAATAGCCTATAAACGTATGGAAAACAAAATTATTTTTCTTTAAAGGCTTCTGAGGTTCTCTTATCTCCGTATTCCCAATTTCTACTGATATTTCTACGGCTGCGTTGATTTCTCCGATTTCGAAACGTTCCCCCAAAAGAGGAGATAAAAGGGAGAAAAACTTTTGCGAAACAGTTTTTCTCCAAGAGAATCTCTAGGTAAATGCTAATGTCTGCATTGCTAGAATACGGACTGAGAGCATTGTTTCAACAGGATTTCACTCCTCCGTGCCACATTCATCTTCGAGTTATGACCTTTCTGAGTGGACTACCTCTTGACCGTTGCTGCCTTTGACCATCCAGCTCTCTCGCTTTAATTATATTTTTCTCTTAAATATACGTTTAACACGTTTTCTATGTTTTGCTGTCGCAAACAATGCCAATTAATTTGAAAAAAATAGCTTGGAAGGCTTGTTAAACAGCGTAAGTTATTGACTACGTGGGAGGAAAACGTTACGCTGACCTTTGAACTTCTACGAGCGAAATAGCTCGAATTAACGTGCACGGTTTCTGATTTAAACGCTGAAATGGTCTTCTTTGCATTCTAATTAGAATTTTAATGATAAAGGTACAAATAGGCCAAGTTTTTACATAGATTACATTTTTACAAGTAGATACATATGTATTTTGCTCTACCTCTACTTCTACCTCTTGGTAGATTTCATTTGACCTGTAATTTCCTTACTCAATCCGGGACTACAATAAATATTACAGTTTGCGTAGGAGAATTTTTTAAATTCGTTATGACGTCAGTACCAGGACGTATTCGGGGGGGGGGGGGGTCCGTGGCGAACAGAAACCCCCCCCTTAGGTTCGAATGAAATTCGGAATGAATAGCGAGAAGTTTACACGAAAGAAGTGAGTGTATAATTTGCACGTGATGGAATTTCGTACCAACCCCTTTGAGGAATTTCTGGGTACGCTCTTGGTCAGTACTTACATTTAGCATATTTAATCCTATAGCCAATCAACTAATTAAATTCTTTTCTTTTACTACATGATGATTTGTCCGTAAAGTATTCATTAAGTCACATTTTTATATCAAATCTTCCACACTTAGTCACGGAAAGCTTTGGAAGGTAATGAGGCTTACAAGGCAAGATGAGGAGTTAAGTATTTTCGCTCGCTGAGCCAGTTATACCTAAGTGGAAATTGTACAAAGAGGACCCCGTATAGCCTAGTGGGTAACGCGTTAGCCTTTAGTGGAAGCAGTCCCGGGTTCGATCCTTGGTTGGCGACTACGAGAAAATAAACTCAGTTGTATTAGAGCATTCATAATGTACCTCTAAATACATGCAGTATAGGCAGCAGATGAATCACTTTCACATACAAAGGTGTATTTAAGATGTAAATAAATGCGATTCATCCGATCTAAACGCAGGAATTAATAATATTCATATGCCCCTTGCGGCGGGGTGTCAACCTCTAATCGCCTTTTTCAGACTAAATAATGTACAGGTAAAATAAATTACTACATAATTTTTTTCTTTAGTTGAGAAATCTAAATATAAAAACAAATTTCGAACGGGACGGAATATTTTTATGGTCAGTTACGACGGGACGGATGGGTCAATACCAGCGCTGTCCCGCAGAAAACGGGACGAGTGTCAAGCCTAAAATGTGCAAACACAAAATACATTTAATATGCATCGGTTAACGTTTAAACGTTTAGGCACTGAAGACATCAAAAATAGCTTATCTTGTTAAACTTCTTTCACTATGTTAAAATCAAACATCATAAAATATTTAAATGTTGCAATAAAGTAGAAATATATTTTATTAATGTGAGAATAGTTTATTAAGATATGGCAAAAGATAAAATAGTCATGATTTATCAAATTCATGGGACAAATATGCCTCTCGTTCCTTAAAGGGATATTTCAATTTCAATTTCGGGAAATCTATTCTAGAATGGCGATGTAGATTTTCCTAAATATCTTGACGGTACAATCATGAAAAAGCCCTATAATTCAGTTGCGGTCACTCCTTCCTTAAACACACTTTAAGTAACAGATTTACCGTAATAGTACCTATTCAATGAGAAGCCAAGCGTTCCAAGAAATGCACGCGGTTTCTTGTTTACAGCATCTTTCCTCTGCAGGCTCGGTTTTATTAGTCCCTGAGATTATCTCCGTTTCTTTCCATTCCCTTAATAGAACCACTCAGCTTTATTCACTCATGGGAAATATAGAACGTAAATTAACGGAAACGGGCGATGTTTTCTGAAGCTAGTCTCCAGAGAGGTCTCGGCTAGAGGTTTTGCTTTCGCCGAAAGGAAGTCTGCGATTAAAACTTCAAATAAAAACTCGAGAAATAATGCGGATATGGTCCAAAGGGATTCAGTACTTATCAGGGTTACGGCAATGAGTACATGCATACAAGTATAAGGAAAATTCCAGTTCGTCATTACAGTATTCGGCTTGGGCTGCGTGTGCTCTCACCCCCACCAATATTAGCTTTCGAGAGGGAATGAGGTTCACTAGGAAAGATGAGGAGTGAGGTAGATCGCCTTGGTTTTCTTCAGTGAGCCAAAATGATACAAGAAATAATAGTACAAGTTAGAGTAGCACAAGATCGAATTTATTCAGCATAACATTATAAGGAATCAATTTTCAAATCGCGTATAAGTAGAGTTGATCCTTGGAAGTCAGTAATTGCCTCATATATCAAGAGAAAGTTGCCATGTTGTTCCTTACTAGAAGTAATTTCCGTATAGAAATGAAGAAGTTAAATACATAATAGTGAAAGCACATCAAGCGAGATTAAAGAAAACACAATTACCGAAATGCAGATAGCTATCTATCGGTTCAGTTGATTCACAAACACCGTTTTGAGTAATAGATTCCGATTATTCGCACGTTCCATCGCCTTTTCGGGATTTCCAAGAATTTTAGTCTCCTTTGAGTGTTTAATTGCTTTCCTCTAATGAATCTGAGGTGGTTTACTTGCTCATGAGAAACTCCAAAATGGGAGAATTGAGGAACTGTATAATGAACACTTTTACGTTGATCGAAATTTTGATTAGATCTGGTTGGATGAATACCGCGTCTTTGAAGAAAAGAGAAATGAGATGCTCAACGTGAGTTTTTCATGGCTCTTTCCAACTGATTTAGACGTAAGTTTATCATGAATTTGAACCACTCACTTATATATTTTGTTTTTAAGACTTGCATGAGTGTAAGGAAGTTCTAAAAAATTCACTTGGGAACAAGTATGACTATAATGCATATAGAAAACAAAATGTCCGTCCGTCTGTCCGTCCACCACTCGATTTCAGAAACGGCTTGATGTAGAGATGAGAAACAAACTGCATTATGTTTCTACGAGGTTGAAAGGCCCACGACAACTATTCACGTCTCTCAGAAGACGCTGGTTCGAACCCAGGTGCCCATGATACGTTTCTATAAGAAATGCACGAAAAGTACGTTTTCATGAATTGCAGACTACGTTTCTTTTGCAAACTTAAATTAGAAATAATGGTCCTACGAAATGGAGATACGTGTCAGAATAAAGGAAAATGATATTAAATTTTTATTTTAGTCGTGAAATATTGATATAGATTCGAAATTGCCAGAGTTTTGTTAAAATATACGGAAGCTTTGTGAAAGTTTACGGTAATAAATTTATGTTTGTAAATGTATTAATTTATATTTGTAATATTTTACATACTATTTGCAGTATTTTTCTTTTACTCGTGTTTGTCAGATTGTTGAGATTTTTGATTTTGTTTTTTAGACTTAAGTTTATTTTAGTAAATTACTTTTACTTATACATCTCCAGAGATTAGATGGAAGAGAGGCCATTTTGGCCTAACCTCGCCGAAAGAATAAATATTAATAATAATAATAATAATGATGATGATTATGATGATGATGACGACGGCGATGATGATGATAAACAACTCATTGCCTTGGCGACCAATGCGGTTGTTGAATTTCAGCTCATTGATTATCCCATTAAATAACAAGGGGATTGCTGATCCATTCAGATTTAATGGTTGAATCTAATGTAGACGCAAAAATGACACCGTCATGCTTAGAAGGGCTATATGTATACGATAATACATATATTTAAAAATTAATCAAACTCTGTCATGCTTGACTGGAGCGCTTACTAGTTATACATATAAAATGTAAGTATATGGGACTGTCTTTAACTCCTTAACCTGATTTGTGATTTACACTAAACATGAGTACCCGTGTGGCAAAGTTCTGACGACTGTCTGTTTGTTTTTCTTCGTACCTCACTAGCTCTTGTACCTCTGTGCAATCAACGTAAAAAAACCTAGACACTCCGAGGCAAAGTCACTTTGCCAACGGAGGCAATCTGTTAAGGAGTTCCTTGAGTCACCCACAGGTGGATGTTACTTAAAATTCATAGTTAACTTGAAGCAATAATCGTCTCTTTCTTAGCTATTCTTTTTGGACTCGGACATTTAAGCCCTTTCGCAATTATAGTTTACCTATGTTATGTCTGTTGTAGCTCGAAGTTGTGATTGTTGGCTGTTGACTGAATTACAGTCAATCTCGGAACTGATTACTGTGCGTTGCGTTTAATCAGTTGCAACAATGATAGGGTCTTCGATAATTCATTTATAGAGTGAAATTGGTTAATGGATACGGAACACCTCAACAATGAAAACCTCCTTTAACATTGTTGCTACATCGTCATTGTTGTGTGCGACAACTGCTCTGCATGCTTAATTATTTAATCACGCATTGAGGGGGTGCCGCTTTTGTTTTTCAACAATCAAAATCCATTTGTTATTTAAATACATATTAAATACACATGCACAAACCGCTGTCGGCGTATGGTAAGGGTTGCATAAACATCCTTTCTATTCCAGACCGTTTCCTTCTTTCATGCATTGCGGAAATAACGACCAGGCTTAACGATCTGTTTTAGCGATTGTATCCTCGTAGATCTTCGTCGATTTCTTTCTGAGTTTGCACTCATTGACAACTGGAATTGCAGAGTCATCTATATCGTAAAATACTTGAGAAACTGTTCGAAAAGTTTTACGCGCACTTTTGCTGTTATATCATTTGCGTCCACCAGTATGACCCGTACCTGAATGTGGTAGGGTTGAAGGGATTTAATGCAAATTGTGCACCATGGGATCCGGCACTGAATATGTATTAGGAGAAAGCCAATAGGACAACTTCTCTCCTAGAATTCCTTGAAGATCTAAGTCGATACCTTAATGAACTAACTAACCTTTTTCTGAAAACACATATATCAGATTCTCTATCACCAACATAAAAAATTAAGTAACGTTTTAGCTTAGAAAGAGATTTATTATTTGATCAGGAGATATATAGATAGAATCTATGCCAAACACCCACTTTCCACTTCGGTTTTAATTCCGTTTTAGAGGTTTCTACAATTTGATGTTTAAATGTGTGTTTGAACATGCTCTTAACTTGTAACAAAGTCTTTCAGTATGCTGAATCAAATTTACTTTGAATTACAAATAATTTTATATTTATAAACGTGGAATACACCGACAACAATGCTAAATCGGTCGGTAACAGAATTAAAAAACCGTGGTAACTATTTTAAGCCATGCTAAGAGACCTATTTCAGCTGGCTGTGGGAGTAAAAATGGAGCAGAACCAGTTTAGGCCATACAAAACGCATGGTCATGTGAATGCCGATAACAATGAACATGCAACAATTAACCAGCACTTATAAATCGATTGCATTGTTGCGAGCTGTAACTTGGAGTTGCCATTGTTGAGGTTCAGATGTGAATTTTCTATACTTCATTGTTAATTAATTAACGTTAACAAGCGTTAATTAATTAACAATGGATGGTCTGAGAACACACCATTCATCTTGACCTTCGTTGATATATCGTAGATATAAAGTGGGCGGAAACGAATTGGTAAGGCGTTACTTTGTGGAAAGCCTTAGCACAGGAGAAAAGAGACCCGATAAATCATCCACACCATTATTGCGGGAATCTCACCAAGTTTCTTTTCTTCTGGAATAAGAGTCGGTTCTTCAGTAAAAAAATAATGGAATGGAAACCTTGCACGAGTGAAAACATTTTGTGGTGGTGTTTACTTATTGTTTTGACTTTACCTGGTAATCAGAGCCAATTATTCATGTACGAGCAAGTTGTCTATTCATTTACATCTCTAATTTTACTCCTTCTTAGACTGCTTTGGGTAGATTTATTTCACTGCATAATTTCCTTTGGTTGGAACTTCACTATTTAATTATGACGTAGCGCACGTTTATTCCAATGTAACAATATTTTTTTAAAACATCCTTGAGTGATTTAAAGTTTTACTTTATTTGCTATAATTTTAAACTAGTAAAAGTTTTCCATTTTTATGTAACTCCTTAGGAGATATTAATTAATTCTCGATAATTATCACTGAAAGTAATGTACATAAATATTCCGTTAATTAAATTTTCATGCATCATTATATGAAATATAATGTAAATTCAATAGTACTTCAAATTCCAGTAAATACGTGTTAAAGGTGTCAAACGTTTTATAAAGCAGTTTCTCGTAAATTTACAGAATATTGTAAAATATATTTACAACATAGCAGTGTAGCACTGTTGAAAGTGCTTCGACAGGTAATTTCGCACGTAGGCCCGAACCGGGAATCGAACTCAATGCCCACTTGGCTATCCGGGACGTCTAGTTATTTTTAACTTTTATGGGTATATGTGTACGGAAAAATTTGACCCGTATCAATGAATGAAACCGATCTCAGAAATGTTCCTTACGAAATGTACAATCCTTCAACATGATCCTCATCCATTTAGCAAAAATTCAGTAATATTCAATCGCTTAAAAACAAGTATCTTTACTTGATTAAGAAAAATCTCTCTAGGATTTAAGAAAGTGGAAATACTTTCAAATTTTTCATAAAATTAACACGCGGTCACACTCTGTGCCATTTTCCGCAGAATAACCTCATTTTTTTATTAACCATTCACCTTGTTTACAACCTCGAAATTTCACAAAATATTAGTATATTTTATCTAAATTCTCGCAACTTTAAAATAAAAGCGATATTTCACGACCATAATTAAAATTTTTATTTTAGCATCCCTTCTTTTGGTACTTATCTCGATTTCATACAACTATTCCTTCTAATTTAATTTAGCAAAAGAAATAAGGTCAGTAACTGATAAAATTGAGCTTTACATGTATTTATCAGGGAAATCTATCGTAAAGATCTTGATTCAAACGCAGCAAAGTTATCGAATGAAAAGGTGACAGTACTTCCTTTCGGATCCCAGAAAACACGTATGCAAGGTTTGATGCAAATCGGACAAACGGTGTGGACTCCAATCTCAGACCAACATACAAACCTACAGATTTTCCGCTTTATATATATA
>KZ308158.1:1181194-1233780 GCA_000376725.2 Ladona fulva
AAACTATAGAAATATCAGCAAGGTAAACCTTAAATCAAAATTTTGGATGAAAATGTTTTCGTTAGATGCCTCATTCACATGCTCTAAATAACTTAATAAGTAAATATGGAACATTAATGAATGTAATTATCTGGGTACGCAATGTAACAAGGTCGAAGATTTTACTTACGTTTGCAAAACTAACCCAGTACCTATTCTTCAGAACTGCGTAACGAAAAGGAACGTCTTGTATTCGCGTAAATAGGATGTTTTAAAGATCATAGTGGAAGAAAATCCGTTAGAGATGAAAGTGTACCAACGCTAGATGAAATTCTACCCTTAGTTACATCACCAAGGCAACGAAGGCTAATTAATACGAAGACAAAGTTTCTTCGTCTGTTTCTAGACAAGAATGGCAGTAAATGCAGACGGATTGCTAAGGTATAATTTCCACTCTCAGAATCCGTGATCTTGACATTCTGTGCACGCTCCTTGCCCCAGGTTGTGAATCTTTCCTCCACATTCGAAGTTGAATTGGAGATCTCCTTACAAAACCATTTCCATCAGACTAAAACAATCCTTGCTCTACTTCCTTGCCAACCAGAGAATGTTGTTACATCACCAAGGCAATTTTGGGACTAGACACGCTGTGAAAGCAATCAGAGATAAGTTACATTTGGCGTTACGATGTTGTTATATCTGTCTGAGAAAGAAAGAATGAACTTGATTCTTCCCACACATTTTCATTCGCAAACACTTTAGAGTGTTGTTTGTCAGCGACTAGAGAAATCGATGGAAACATTTCCACTTGTATGCCTCAGACGGAGATTTTCATTTCAATGAAATTTATACGTGGATCTCAACTTTCCATTCCTTATCAGTGCTCCTCCTTACGCGTCGGTGACACGCCTACTTTTTATGTGACAAAATTCTGATTTATATTTTACTATTGAGGACTTCCATAGACTTCGGCCGAACTTCAACTTAAACCAATGAACCTTGAGAGTCGATATGCAGATGGAATTCCTCAATTAACCAAGCATGAAAAGGACCTAAAATCCAATCTGAAGGACGCCAAACATGGTTATAAATTCCACAGATGAAACGGAAATCAGCCTTTTAAAGACAGTAAGTTTATGAAGAGATTTACCGAACGGAAAAACTGAATCCATTTAAAAGAATGATTAGTGAGGAGGACATAATAAAAATTTTATAACGTCTTTCTTAAAGATTTTGGTAAGATTAACTGAAATTTTTTTTACTTAAATATGGATAGTGTTTACCATATTAAGGAAGATGATGTTAAGACTTATTCTTTTCTGTGTTTATCTGATTTTTTCAAGATAAAAAAATACTTTATTTAACATTATATACCTTAATATCAGATATATTAGAAAACACTGGGATACTTCCATGTTAACACTTACCAACAACAACAACAATAATGATGTCGACGATGATGATAAAAATAAAAGGTAATTGGTAACAAAGTAGATATAAACGAATAGGTTGTGTAGTCGATAAAAAACATAATAATTCATTAAAAGCACATATTTGAATTCAGGGGGCTGAAGAGTTTTCTACAAAATATTTGTCCCAATCTTGAGAGGACTTCTAATTTATCAATATTCAATATAATAATATATCAGAATAAAGAATTAATTTTACAATCATTAACTGGTTTTAAATATTTCTTTTTAAATTTAAGTAATTTTCAAAGAACGTCAAAAGTTAACTAATAAGTTAAGTTTTTGATCGAAGAAATAACAGGATTGAAATTAATATTTCGAACGCTGATATAGATGTGTTAATCGGAAATACTCGTATCTTCGCGATCTGAGAGACGATCGTTGTCGTATAGACCACTTAGAATTATCGTTGAATTCAGTCCTGAGTAAATTGCATTTCTTTTCGTTCGATAGTTTTATAGGTATAGATCTTGATGTATCGATGCCATATCGGTATTTGTGTATCATCGATGCTATCTAAGGCTATCGGAACTGGAAGAGGTGGAATGACCTTTACGAGAGGGTTTCCGGGTATTCAACTCCGAACCGCAAGGTCTTTTGCTAGGTTACCGTTGGAATTCAGGGCCTTCCCTAAGCTCAGGAAGTTTATAGGACAAGGCTATCGGCGGTATGTCGAAATCGCATGGAATCCAGGAGTTCGTCAGATTCGCGCAAATTAAGTTTGGGAAGTTAAGTCAAACATGATGGTCAGCGTGCTTGCTCTATACCAGCGTGAGGCAGACTGAGGCTCGCGTGCCACGTGCGGGAACGTGCACGAGGCTCTGAAGTGAGACGAGAAGCGGAAAGTGTTGTAAAATGTTTGCGTTTAAAAGCGAGGAAACTTATTCTGGCTGGAATTTTGTTACTATTCGATATGGGAGTTATGTTTCAATTGCCAACTGGGTGCAGTGCTTTAAAGTAGAAGAATCTGCACCTAAACATCCCCTACTACTCGCAAATTTACTGTTTTGCGACTTGGTATAAGTGTCGAACAATTAAAATAATATGTTGTTTACGTCACTAAGGGAAGTTAGGAATGATTGATCATGTAATAAATGTTCAACCATTGGCGTTCCTAGGCAACCCGAACTTGTAAGTGCTTTTAATGTGCTTTAATCAATAACCTTGTTGTGTGAATCCGATCCCGGTTGAACAAGAGCCATTCCTTTTATCTTCCTGATTTATTATTAAACGTTTCAACTCTTTAAAGATAGTAGAAAACTGTACTTTCGCTATTTTTTCCCTTTACTTGATTTCTAAAGATACATATTCTTAAGAAACGCTAACTTTCATCACTTTTTCACAGTTTTTATTCCTTATGATTGCTTGTAAAAGTTTTGGAAGGTCTAATCAAGGCCTGTCTTTACATTAGCATACATCGTATAGCATTTCATCCTTAACTTAATTTGGCGGAAAATACAATACATCACAAACCGTGGATTAATTATTGCCGATATTATTTATATTTATTGTTACGGGTTATTGTTATATATGATTGATTGTTATGGTTTATTGTTATATTTGACTGATTGTTATGATTTATTGTTATATGTGATTGATTGTTATGATTTATTGTTCTGAATCATTGATTGCTGAATGAAGTGTTTGTAGTGGTATTGTTAAAAGTGCTGATGTCATTTCTCTAATATGGGTCCCCAACGGGGATCGATCCCGGGATCGCTTTCACCAAAGTCGAACGCTTTACACCTACCTTTCAGTTTCGTATTCCTTTATGAAGCATTCTCAAATAATCTGGCAGATCACCCAAAGATGCTTCTATAACATTTTCATTCCTAGAAAACATTGGAAATTCTTCAGTGCGACCTGGTCGTAATAATTTCTGATTAAAAAGGAAAACAAAACCTTAGGATAGAAATCGATGTTCCAAGCCTTAATCTCTGCTAAAAAAGGATATCTCAGAAATGCTTATTAAATCGGGGATAGAATGACATCTTTATTTTCGAATCTCTTCTTAAAAAAATATCAGATTCCATCCTCGTTAAATGCTCACTTTTACAAATTAAGCCCGGTTGTATTAATCCGGCCGGAACGGGGACCTTCCAGATTTCCTCCCCGAGGAATTATTAACTTTTCTTCCCCATTTCCTCTCCTCGCTTATTTCTATGCCTCCTCCTCCGATTCTACCCTCGTCCTTGTCACCCTTTGTTTCCAAAATCTTCTTCTTCCTTATCATCCAGACCCAAGGCCCCTGTCTCCTTCTCTGTCATTTAGATTCCCTCACATTAAACATGATTACATTTACCCTTAATATTCTCATCTCCTCTTTTCCTTTTCGTGATTTTCCTCGCGGGAATCGTGCCGCTTCTCATGGCAACGGACTCATGTTTTTCGAGAATTTCATCGCGTTGCTGTGTAGAATTTTGCTGGGCAACACGCCTTTAATTTTTCTCCTCGGCCTGAAGACCAAGTTTTCTAATGAAGAACATGCGACTTTTTAGCTTATCAACACCAGGTACAGCCAACAGCAATTAGGAAATGCTGTCAGAAAGGTGTTTTTTTAAGAAGTAACGAGTAATCCAAAACAATATTAAATCCAAAGAAATATTGCTAATAATCTGCTGAATATAGGAAACACTGGCTTTAAAAATTAGAGCTCTAGCATGAAACTTTTTTTTCAAGTATTTTCCCGACAACTTTGGCCTTTCTCGGTATCACATAAATACGGTAGGAAACTATTATTTAGTAATAGTAGTTATAGCTGTAGTTAGATAGTTAAATACCAAGTAGAAGTAGTAGTAGTATTGTTGCTTAAAGTGCTTCGACAGCTTATTTCATTTCGCACATAGGCCTCCACAGAAAATCGATCCGGGACCTCTTTCGCCGAAGTCGAACTCGTTGCCCACTTGGCTATCCGGGAGCCCAGTTGAAACACTATCAACATTATTACAGCGAGTGATATACAGTATATATATTTATTTATTTATAAAACCTAATTTAAAAAAATGAGCGAGTATAGGCGAATACTATGTATAGCAGAAATAGCTTCCAAAACCTAAGATTGTGCTTACAATCAGTGACCTAATAATTATAAGTACACAGATTAAATAAAGTCAACAATCCATCCCAACAATTTAGCGTTGTAGTAAACCTCACCAGGATATAATAACACTTGCGTTATTGTTATGGTAACTAAATGGCTCGTGGGTCCAGAGAGATTAAAGAGGATGAGGTAGGTTATTGATATATAGGGTTTCGAGTTTTAAATATGAGATTGACACCCACAGTAACGAGCAAGATGATATATGCTTAAAAAGTTGAAACGAGCCAGAAATTGCATTAGGGAACGGGTATCTGTTGATTTAAAGTATGATGAGAGAAGCCCTATTTTAAAGAGGAATGTGAGCGATTTAAAAATTATAGTCGTGAATTGCAGAAGTATACGTAATAAGCAGACCGGACTCCTTAACCTCACGAGAAGCACTTGCGCGGATATCGTGATAGGAAGGGAAAGTTGGTTAAGCGATGATATTGCATCAAGTGAGATATTTCCTCCGGATTGTATTGTTTATCGTAAAGATAGAATCTGTAGGATAGGCGGAGGGGTATTTTTTGCCGTAAAGGATTATTTGAAGAGCCAGCGCGTTGACTTCTTAGGGAGCGGTACAAGTGAAATGGTATGGACCTCGGTTCTTGGACGGAACGGAAGGAAGGTGCTTCTTTGTTCATTTTATCGGCCTCATGATGGCAAGATCGAATGTATAGAGGAACTATATAGCTGAATCATTAGTGATTATTCGGAAGAAAATGAAGGATCCTATCATAGTTATAGGAGGGGATTTTAAGCTTCCCCATATTGATTGGGATAATTTATCGAGTTCGTATTCTGGTAGAGAGAAAAATATATCGCAGACATTGATAGATAATTTTTCGCTCCACGCTTTAGATCAACTTAATAAGAAAATTACGAGGACGATTCGCGAAGGTCGAGGTAATGTATTAAACTTATTAGTCACGTCGCATTCACACCTGTTCGATGATCTAAATATAATTGACGGAATTTCAGACCATGATATTATAGCTGCAGTAATTAAAACGGAAATAGTAAAATCACTCAAGCCGCCGCGGCAGGTGTACATGTTTCATAGGGCTAGATTTTCGGAATTCGGGGATTATATCAATCTAAACAGGGACGACTATTATTGTTTTGTGAGTGGTAATAGCGTTGAGGACAGCTGGATAGAGTTCCTCCGTATACTTAAAGAAGGCTTAGCTAGGTTCGTCCCAATTAAAACCGTGAGGGAGCGTAAGGAACCGCGTTGGATGAAGCCTAAATTGCGGGTGTTGCATAGGAAGCAAAGGATTTTACACGCTCGGATGAAGAGGCTAGAGAGAATTGGAGTAGACGTTGAAATGGAGCGGCAGAAATATACGGAAGTGCGAAGATTGGCTAAGGAAGAATCACAGAATGAGTTTCGGGAATATACGAGTAGATCTAAAACCCTTTTAGAGTCTTTAGGAGGCGACCAGAAGGAGTTTTGGTCATATATCCGAGAATCTCATGGAGTTCAGTATTCATTACCCAGCCTTGTTAATGATGAGGGATTAACGATTAGTGATTCGATGGGAAAAGCGAATTTACTTAATCGACACTACCAGGAAAGTTTTACTTTAGACGATGGACGCACAAGCGAATTTTATAGGCGGGTTGATTCAAAGATGGGGCCAATCGAGTTGTCAGTGGATGGAATAGTAAAGTTGTTGAGAGCGGTAGACAAGAAGAAAGCGCCGGGACCAGAAGGTATACCATTGCTTGTTATTCAAACACTGGCGAATGAGCTTGCTCCCTTTCCTTATGTATTTTATAGGAAAACCTTGGATGAGGGAGTTGTACCTATGTCGTGGAGAAGAGCGCATATCACTCCAGTTCCTAAGAAAGGGCGTTCCTCGAAACCGGAAGACTATCGACCGATATCTTTAACATCAATTTTCTGTAAAATAATTGAACATATTATTGCCAGTTCAATTATGCGTTTTCTAGATGATAAGGGGGCAATTAGTAAATGTCAACACGGTTTTCGTAAGGGTAGGTCATGCGATACCCAGTTAGCCCTTTTTGTCAATGACTTAGTTAAAGCAGCTGATAAGGGTACCAGTACAGATGCTGTATTTCTAGATTTTAGAAAAGCTTTTGACAGAGTATCGCATGTAAAAATAATCCATAAGTTGATTGCTTACGGGATAAACGAACAAGTTGTTGATTGGATAAAATAATTTTTAGGAAACAGATCGCAGCGAGTTGCGCTGAACGGAATTTTATCTGATGAGGTTGTCGTCACATCCGGTGTTCCGCAGGGTAGTGTATTAGGTCCAATTTTGTTCCTAATTTATATTAACGATGTAGTGGATAATGTTAGATGTAAGGTTAGGCTATTCGCCGATGATACTGTTATTTACAGAGAGATCGTAACGTTAAGGGAGATTTCAGATTTGACAGCAGTGTTTCGGCTATGATAGATTAATAGAAAACAATCACAGGAACGTGTCCACTTCTCCCCTATGATAGGTATTTCTCAAGTAACCAAGAGGAAATCGCGTTTTCTACTTGGTCTAGCATGGTCGTATATTTTTTCTGTAACGGAATTTATTTTTGAACTCAATCCTCATAAAAATCTTTCCGGCCTCTGGATACAGACATTAAGATTACAGCATTTTTGAGACGTTATGAGATCGAGTGGAGGATTTCTGAGAATGAAAACAAGATCTGGAAACAACTCCGGAGCGTCTTTCGCAAAGAAAAGCTTTGGAAATGTCTCATTGAAAATCGTTTAAGAAAATCAAAGTTTCACCATAAACCCTGATTTGACCATCTCATAAAAACACATGGTGTTTTAATTATTTTTCAGGATTAATTCTAGATTTACTCGAGATATCGTGCTATAAATGAGTATCAATTTCTTTAGAATGAATTATAAGAAGAAATTCTTCATTTAAGATCATAATCGCAGCTTTTCATCACAGTCGAGGAAGCAGTTTCTTTCCTTGAATGAAGCCAGAATCTGTAATGTATCTCAAGACACACGTTTTCCGTTTCGTCTTATCGATATTTTCATTAAGAAGGAGATTTCAAAAATGTACCTTTCCAACCATGAGGAACAGGGTCTTTTTATTGGAATATCGGTTTCTATTTATCCATGTCGCACACAATCTACACACGAAATCAAGTTGTTGCATACAGTGTAAAAGGGTATTTTCTCTTAAAGAATACCATTAATTGTTTTTGTACTATGGAAATAGTTGAGTAATTTCAAAGATATTAATGTATTGTTACAATTGTTTATTAATTCAACAATCAGGTTTCAAACAACAATAAGGGATTATAAGCACGTGAGAAGAATGAAAATAAAAAATCTTGTACATAAAGTAGAAAGGTTGTATGTGTGTGTGCAGGTATCTTGGCCTAAAACTCAAAAACAAGACACAGCTTTCAAATTTTGAAGATAGTTGAATGTCTTCCCCGGACAGACAATAGGCTACTTCTTATTCACCGGACTGTCTCCGGTCCGATTCCATACGTTTAAAACTGTTTCCATAAGAAATGCATGCAAAGCTCACTTTTATCGCTTGCATGGTTTATTTCATTCGCAAAATTAAATCAGAAAGAATAGCCGTTCGAAATCGAGACAAGCACCAAAAGAACGGAAATTGAATGAAGATTCTTATTTTGGCAGCGGAGAATCGCTTTCGCTTCGAAATTACGAGAATTTTGATAAAACAGCCGAACGTTTTGTGAAATGTTGTGGTTGTAAACAACGGTTCTCATGACGACTAATTCCATTGTTGAATCCGAGCTCACCCATTTTAGTTCATTTTTATCGCTTGTAGAGTTTGCTTTTTTTTGCAAAATTAAATAAAAAAGAAGAGTCGCATGAAATCGAGATATGTACAGGAGAAAGGAAAATTGAACGATGATTCTCATTTCGGCCGTCGAACATTGCTTTCTGTTCAAAATTGCCATTATTTTGATCAGATAAACGAAACTATTCTTACATTTTGAGGTTGTAAACAAACCGTCCCCATGACGACTAATTCCATTGTTGAATCCGAGCTCATGCATTCTCGTATTTTCCCCGTTGAGAATCAACGGGAACTTTAGCTGGTATTAAATAAAATGCAATGCATTTTCGATAACATTTTATAACTTTGGCAGAGTTTTGGAATCGAATAAAAACCTAAAATGAAGCTTTTCTTACTTCGCCCTAAATAATTCATTTTTACAAACTAAGTAAGACTATTATGAATAATAGCTCAATTGATTAGTAGCATCAGGCTGGTAAGTAGAGCATCCCGGTTTAAGTACCTGTTTATAAAATTTGCAACTTCACTTATTCTTTGGGAAACTACTACAAATTTGCATAGCAACTTCTTAAATATTACTAGGGCATATGATGAGCTGATATCTGATTTCCGTAAGCCTATAATAGAAATTGCAACAATGAGATGCACCAATGTGATACAACAATGAGTTACAATAATGGGGTCACTGATAAATCTCTCGTTATTAATTAAGTTAAGAAGGTTATTTTTATATAATCGACCGTTTTGAATTGCTGCTTGAAAGCTTTTGATTCCTACTAACAAATTTTCTGCACAAATGTTTCATTCCCCAGAATTTCGCGATAGGAAAATTAACAATGGAGTACAACAATGCGATCACTGATAGATATGAAAAACACCGTACAGCCCTTCCATTATTTACACCTGCGCCGCTTCCCTTTTCCTCCAATTTGGGTCGATAGCATCTCTATATAATCCAGGAAACTGGTAGGACCTTTATCTACACGCCTCATGGCTTAGAAAGGAAATTTCCACCGATATGTTCAATTTCGCTCGAAAACAAAAGGTAAATTCTCCCACTAGTTTCATTCTAAAAAAGCTGGTAGAGAGAGAATGCCCAATTTGACCCACTCCTACGATGAAAGTAAACGTTGGAACAAGGGTTAGAAAGAGAGGAAAACACGATGAAAAGAAAGAATTTATCTTATAATGAAAAATAACTTAAAAAATAACGATTTCGAATATTAAAAATCGGTTTCAAATTTCGACGCATATGAATTAATGTCTATTAGTGTAAAAAAGGACCTTAGATTTATTTAATATATAAGTTGATATCAATGATCTACAGCCAAACCTTGTACTTAAGGCCTTAGATATATTTAATATATAAGTCGATAACCTTGTACTTAAGGTATGCTAAAAGGACCCTATACTCGTTGGATTGGCGGCATCTAAAGATGTGCATGATTTGAAATTGCTCAAATTCTGGTTGTTTAAAAAACAGAGCTTTACACGAAAACAGTTTTTAGCTTATATTTTATACATTGTATAGGATAAACCTTTAAGGGTGGGCCCAAGCATTTACTCATTTGATACCCCTGTACTTTTCCTCGCAATGCCATAACAATAAAATCCATAAGATACCATTCTTAAAGAACTGGAAATTAGCAATAATCTCCTCCTCGAAATTCATTATAACAAATTAAACGGAAGAATCAAGAAAAAACTTGTATACTGTATCTCCCTAAACTATTGTTTATAGACCTTTGTTTACATGAAGTACTTTCTATTGAGGGAGTTCCCATAGAGACAACCTTCGAGTAATCGCAAATATTTATATGTTCGACAACGCTTTCTTCCGCCTCCCGTACAAGCTGTTCCCATCTTCCACAGGGAAACATCAGCATCGCTTTCTTAGGGTACAGATTAGATTTACCTCTGGAGACTTAAATTGCGACAGCCTCAACCCTTTTAATCAAGAGGGCGATATGCTAGCCGTTTCGTTATTCGCGTGACCGATCACAGGGAATCAACGAAAGACCCAATCTGAGCGGTCATCCAGAGATACTACAAATGCGTTAAACGATTAGAAATCATACGAGCGGAATTCATTTGTTTCTGAGATAGACGAGACTGGGTCTGAAACTCCTACAGGTTACTAGGATAGCATAGACGATGGTTGAAGTAAATTCTGGAGCATTTTATTGGCTATGAAACTCAAATGGAGCCATGTCTCTTGGCAGTTAGCTTCAGGTACATGGGTGTCCATGCATTTACCTTTGAGGCAGTATATACTCTGAAGCTTTAGCGTGCTAGTAGTGCAACACCAAGGTCCCGGGTTCGAGTCCCAGCTGATCGGATTTTAATGGTTTGGGTGTCGCTGTTTCTTTTCGCCCGTTGTCAAGGTTTACGCCTTCTGATGTAATAGTCCATTAAATAAATAAATAAATACATAAACAAATCAATACATAAACAAATATAAAAATATGTAAACAAATAAATAATGAGAAAATAAATAAACAAACGAATAAATAAACAAACAAATAAATAAACAAAAATAAACAATTAAACAAACAAACGAATAAATAATAAAAATAAATCTACGCAATGTACTCTTTAGGGAAAATTTGGATTTCTGGCACATTCTGGGTTCAATCACATTATAGCTAGAATACGAAACTCATTTTTTCAGGTGGTTATTCAATGTAAATTAAGCATAAAAAAAGCCAAGCCATTATCTTGTGATTATAACAGAAAATTACTTTAATAGTGTATACAAGAAACTGAAGATGAAGGAATATTGTATGGAAAGCCGTAATCAAACAACCTACTGTGTACCACACCTTAGCAACCATTATGGTAAAAATAATTTAAATGTTCAAGTGCCAATATTATTCAATGCCTTACGAAATAATCTTAAATCACTAAAAAAAATAAATTGGAGAAGTAAAGTTAAAAATCAAGAGATACCTTCAAAATGAAACTATTTAAATAGATCAGTAGATTGATCAGATATGTTGTTGCTCTAAACTTGCAGTGTTTGCATCTTGCCATCGTATTTGTTCTTATCTTTTCTAGTTGTTATATTCATTGTATGAAACTTTTTACTGACTCTCCTGTTGTTATGATTTTAACTACATGTAGTATCTAATATGTTAAATACCGAAAAGTTGATTTCCAGGCTCCATTCTCGCCGTTGGTTAATGTAATATAATGAAAATGCATTAATTAGATACAACTATGAATTTATTATCAATGTTATATTATAGGATAGGATGTTACGTAGGATGTATTCCTCCAAGAGAATTGGACCCAATCTAACAAATTTTAATTGTTTAAATTTATTTCAATTGATTTTATTTATTCGTAATTAATTTAGTTTGCAAAAGGATAACAAAAGGATAATTTACGATGATTGGTAGTAAAGAGTTTTCTTCGATAGGAGTCTTTGCAACTCATACAATCGCGGGCCGTATAAATGCACTCCGTGGACGGTAGTTTGCAGACCCCATCACGGCTAACTCCTACTTGAATAGTTCGAGACGCTCCTCCGAATTTCGAAGCATGTCAGTCGAAGAAAACTCCACAACACAATAATTGACGTTCTCCAAGTAACCACTGAAGAGAGTTCGACAACATGGCAACTGAACTATGAGAAGCTTGAAACATCCCGACTAAGTTGGAGTAGGTCACGAATTGGGCGGCAAATCACGAGCGAAACTCCGATATTACGACTTTAAACTAGCTACAGAGCAAGTTCCCTCAACTGGAGATGTTTACCGATAAGAAACAAGAGAAGAACGATATGATGCAGGAAAGGTATTTCTTTTTAAGTAAACGCCCATTCTTTTGTTTTATGATCTCTGAAACGTATCATCATTGTTCCTTAAACAAACCAACGTAAATGATATTTACGGAGTTGGACACTCTTATTAAAGAGAAAATCTGATGGGTTTGCGTAATATGGAGACGATGTAATTCAATTATCCAATGTAAACAACTGAAGCCTGTTAGATAACATTTCAGCGGTAACAATGCAATGCTACTTAGAAACTAATAAAGTTTATCTGGATTAATTTGCAGTGGTGAAATATTATTACAATACGCCTCTATAGTAATTAATTGTTGCAATTTGGGCATATCCTTCTACTTCCCATTGCCATTTTTAGTTTCTATTAACAAATAAATAATAAACAAATAAAGAAACAAATAATCAAATAAATAAACAGATAAACAAACATATAATCCAATAAACAAATAAATTAATTAACAAACGAATAATAAATAAATAATAAAATAAATAAATAAACAAATGCATACATACATAAACAAACAAATAAACAAGTAAATAAACAAATATATACACAGATAAGCACATTAAGAAAATGATAAACTGTAAACAAATCTATAGTAGTTTTATTGCAGTGAGCTTAATGATGGTTGTCATGCCATTAAGCTGGTCATACGGTTATCAAAATTGTGGAAACAACGTCATTCCTTAGATTTTTGTTTTGAATGCGTGATCCTACGCTGACAAACTAACATAATGTAGAAGTTCTTGTGGTTACTGCAACGTTTTTATGATATCCTTAGTAATACGGTACCACGGCTACATACAGCTTAAACAACTACAACTTTTTGATGATGTAGATGATGTTGTAATTACAGAAAACTACGAGAAATGGAAATTGCATTGCGAGGCTCAGATATGTAGTTACTTCTGCTCGGTTTTACTGTAAAACATTGGAGAAATTGAAAGAGTCTGGAATTAAATAAGGATGTTGATTTATTACTCCCCTATTCCTACCATACGCCATTGGCTGTAATCAGGAAAATTATGTCATATTTTATGAATTTAATTCCGCTCATATACCCAGAATTCCCTACTTAATACCACTGAATAACTAACCCGTTCCAATACATTCTTCTAGATTTTGATCCAGCATCGGAGAGATTTTGGTCCAGCCTTCCTCACATCGTGAACTTTCGGGTGTAGAGAAGATAAGTCGTCGATGTATTACAACTCCGATGATTCCGATGGCCCATTTTTCGATAGACACTCCTACCGTCCCATCTAACCACTCTTCCTATTCCGACGTACCATTGTTCGTGGATGGGACCCGTCCCATTCGACTAATCGATTGGATAAAATTTGCGCTCGATTCGATTTGGTGATCAGCCGCTATTATTTCGAGCTTTGCATATGGATTGACTTGAATTGGTATGATACAGCCCCTTGAAAACCAATTACATACAGAATTCTACGCTAATACGATGAGAGATTAATTGGAGGGATTACTCGTTTATATCTCCGACTTTAAAGTAAAACTGTAGGAAGAAAACCAAACATCTATTCATCCTATGGTTTATATTAGTATTCGAAGGAGAAATTGTATATAAATCAACGCTGGAGGAGCTATGAGATTAAGTATGACTTCATGGTCCATACAGCTATTGATGTATAGAAAGTAATTACATAATTAGTAACATTAAGTATGACTTTGTGCTGCATACGATACAACTAACGAAGTATATAAACTAATCAACTAATTTTGCTAACGAAATTAGAAAAGAAATTAAAGCTTTGTAAACGCCTTCAACAATGGCTCGGGTCTCCTAGCAACTCAATAATCGATGACGCAGAATTTCATATAATTCTGGATGCAATAATCAATCCTCGTAATGCTAATTCTGAGAACTTAATCTCGATTTATTTCCAAGAATGAAGTCAGATTCGACATTCAACTGAATCACTAAGACTATGAGGTATTTAAAATCCACTCTTTCGTCCTCAACTTTGTTTTAGCTCCTCATGATTAAAGGGGAATAAAAACAACTTTTATAGTCCATTCTGTGATAACCTGTAAAAGTTGTTTTTATTCCTCTCTAATTATGAGATTTGCATCAAGTCTCATAAATATAACGATTAAGAAATTCATTTTAAAAAAACATTCTGCGTGCGACGGTAAAACTTTCCTACAATTCACAGAGCCAAATTTAGAATGCAATGAGGTACAGTTTCACATAGTGACGGCTGCGTCGATAGTCTACAAATGTAGAATCTCTTTCATGACCAGGCAATATTTTGGTTGTTAACACCATTTGATTTTTACAATATTATGCAACAATACGATGAATATTTACAACAATGGCTGATATCCCGCGAACCCCGAACAATACGCAACAACAATAATCTAGATGTAACTCGGACGCTTGATTTTTACACTCCCTGCCACGCGCCGAAAGGCGGTTTGCAGAGTATTTACGTCGACGTATGTGTAGACATTCATATACATCAATCTGTATCATATTCACACGTCCATAAAAAAGTTATAAGTAACAATCGTTGATAGACAAAGTAACAATCACATCTATACAACAATATTACAATAAAATAACAATAAATTAGTTGTGTTACAATGCACGTTTCCAAATAAATTAATGAATAAGGTCACATAGCAACAGCGGTGAGAGCAAAATATTCCAGTTGGAAGACATTTCTAATTTGCGATGCATCATTTTGCGATGGATTTATTATCAGACGGTGACGGAAATTTGCTGCTCTTTAAGAGAACCGATTCCGAGAATGTGATCATTGAACGAGTATCATCAATATTTCACGGAGAGTGAGCGTAGATTATTGGATGTGAACCTCCTGAGAATCGACGTGTTCTACATAAAACAGGGGGCGTGTTACAAAGGGTATTAAGAGTAGAATTTTGTCGGGTTCCCTGGAAGGACGCTACAGGAGATTGAGGTAAATTTGCAGCCGCCCCGCGTTTGTGGCATTTATGATTAATATTAGGAATAGGTAGGTTACTGCAGACGTAATTGGGAGTTGCAAAGGTGCTTAGTGGCAATCATGCGCGCGGTCAAAAATCGAAATTTGTATCCAAGCGTCAACCATATATGGTGAGTTCCATCGAAAAAAAGATTCAGGTACTTTTTTAGGATAACTGCACTCCTAAGATTCTGAATTATTTCCTAGCTTATTGAATATAAATGCATAATTGATCTCATTATTACCTAGCATTACATCCATTGTTTAGATTTCTGTTACACAACAATGTATGATTGATACCATTGTTGTTCAATCTAATATCAATTGTTAGAAAGATCGTCTCCATGATACGATCTTATTTACTCCTAATGTTTGTCCGTATGTCTGCATATTAATAATGCAATAATATCCCAATAAAGCATGCCAGAACTTGATTAGAACAGAACTTTAAGGCTTAAATAATTGAATATATTACTTATTTTCCCTATGTACGGGAAAAAAGAAAAACTGAAAGTCTAATCAAGGATAATTTAGAGATACCATCACTACAAACCTTTGCTACTATGTTTTCATTATTTCATTATTGTTGGGGGTTTGAACCCACAGAACCACCCCCTTGGCTTCACCTCTCATTTATACGTTTATAACAACTTTTCCGCACCAAAACATATTAAAGGGATTGGAAATGAAATATTATTCAGGTGGCAGCACTGTTGGAGAATGATATAATTGATCCTAAGGATATCATTCGAGTAAATATTAACCTAAATGGAGAAAGATTACTCGCTGGTGAAATGGAATTGTGTGCTTTTCCCTCTCTTTCCTATGTAATACACTGCGAGAATCTACTTTCTCGCATCATTTCGGCGAGTTAAAAAATCCAAATCTCTTTCGTTATTGATTTCTCCCGCACCGAGATGGCTTTTTTAATCTCCCAGCCCATAAATACCCCGGTGCACGTCTAAAAAAACCGCTATTTCTCTCAACAACATCTCCATCTGCTTTTTCCCTAAATATCTTCGTCATTAAACGAATCACGCTCTGTTGCTAAGCGACGCTTTATTCAAGTGAACTGAAGTTTCTCTCTCCATAACTGATCCAAAAGATTTTCTCCGGCCTATTTTTCTAATTTTTTATTTCTTCCCGAGATTTCCTTCTCAATGAATTTAATATCAAATAACTTATTAAAGTGATTAAATTTAAAGTGATTAACTCTGTGCTGATTCCGAACTGGGGATGGGAAATTTACCACGTTAAATATAACTTCATACCATTATGATAAGTGATCTATCTTTTGGTTGGCTCAAGTGCCTAATATTCTATTCATATTTCTTATCGGCGACGTGAAAACGTCTTGAAAACATACTTGTGTACTAGTTAAACCAGGGCACCATTGCTTTTCCCGCATGCGCATTGAGGTTTTCGGAATATCAAACGAGGTCAAACGCTGAGAGCCTGCTTAAACTCTCTGCTATCATAGCTGAAACACCTGAAATCTCCGCTAACAAACAGAAATTAATGAAATTGGGAGACATAAAACAGGTAACCAAGCCTCAAAGAAGGACGCACTTATTGTGGAATCGCTCTTTAAGATCATACATATAAAAAGAAAATGTCTGTCCGTCTGTCCGTTATCCTATTTATCTCAGAAACGGCATGACTTAGAGATCCGAATCAAACTGCATCTTGTTTCTACGATGCTGAAACCCCCAGAAAACTATTTTCATCTCTGCAAAGGTCCGGATTCGTTCCCAGGAGCCCATAATACGTTCTCATAAGGGATGAACTTAAAGTACGTTTATTTGATTTGCAGAGGTTGTTTCTTTTACAAAATTAAATTAGAAACAATGGTCCTGCGAAATTGAGACAAGTGTTCAAGAAAGAAAAATTATCATAGAATCTTATTTTAGTCGTGAAATATTCATATAAATTCGAAATTGCGAGAACTTTGATAAAATACAAGGAAAATTCGTAAACGTTTTCGGAAATAAACAACCCATCCCTTTGACGACCAAAGCAATTGTTGAACATTGATTTCATGAATTATCCCATATAAGTACACGAGGATAGCCAGTTCTTATATTTTGTTATAAGAAATGCACGTAAAGTAGGTTTTCATGACTTGAAAACAGTAGAATAAGTATTATAAACAATGGTAAGAAATATGCTGAGTTATTATGATATTACGACGGAATGTTTCCGGCTTAGGAGGACCAGATATATGCGATAATAGATATATTTTTAAACTAAATTAACTTCCGTCATGCTTGACTGGGGCGTTTATTAGTATAAGATATCTTCCCATTATACGATATTTGGGACCCGAGTCTATGCAAATTCAAACCCGGATTTGCATAGGATTACATCGATCAAATAGAGCGCTGGACGTGGAACAATCTCTGGTCCATCTTCCCAAGGGAAGATAGGACTATGTAGGCGGAACTCCATTAGGGAAATCAGGAGGATTGCACCCCCTGCCATCCACCTAAAGGCGACTTGAGTATCAAAGGACGGACTCACACCAGCTGCCATGGTTATCTTCACGAAAACCTGCTCGCTGTTTCTAAGTGAAGATCGGCGGATATTTTAATATATCCCGCGTCACCATGGCTACCACTTTGATGATGAAAAACAGGGATACATTTAAATTAGGAGACGAAACAGGGAACCTTTCTTAAAACTCAGTATGAGATAATTTCATACATCAGTAAGCCTCTGTAAAAGACTTCAACCCCACAAACGTTGGAAAAAAAGCTTTTAAGTAATTTAGCGCTGGCTGTATTCCTGTATCATTTTCTTAAAATTGAAACAACTGAAAAACTGAACGTGACCATTCGTTAAAATCAGGAAAGTCCCGATCAAAACGGAACTTATGATAAGCCTACATGGTCCTAACTAAGCATTTCTTCCATAAGTGTATAACACCGTTAGAACAATATGATTATATTAATTTTCATTTTCAGTGAAATCCTGGCACTCAACTGGTTTACAAATTTCAAATAATATTTATTATTATGATTAACTGTTATTATCATAATAACTAGTTAAGTTCGATGATCTATAAATAAGGCTAATCATGGTTTAAATGAGTGTTTCTTAACCTAGCAACGCCCAATGGCCCCTCTGATCTTATAAAGTAGTTGAAAAAATTACTTTCTCGAGCTTTCCCTTTATATTAGATAATAGGATAATCCGAGGTATAATGTATGCCCCTTCATACTTTGAACGTAAATGTACGGATGAGGATATCAAGGAAGGTTTCTGTAGTCAAACTTAATTGGTTAAGGATCGAGAACATCATCCCATTTTTTGCCTTTTTTTACCAATTCTTATTTCCATATCTTTTCGCTAACATGATTGCAGTTTCCTTAAAATTTGACTCTCAAAAAAATAAAAGAAACGATGGTTTCGCGAAGTAAATGCATCGATGTAGGATATTACTTAGGCGTTCAAATGTTTCCGAAAAACGCTCACTGTCGTACTCAAAAAGAAATTGTTAGGTCTCGCTGCTATGCTCATGACATTGTCGACGTTTCATTGCTATTTTCATGGAACAGGAAGCTATTGTTAGGTCTTGTTGCCGTACACATGCAATTGTCGAGACGTTTCATTGTTATATACAAGCAACAAAAAGCTATTGCTATGTATCGTTGCCATGCTCATGCATTGACGAGACTTTTCATTGTTATACACATGCAACAATGCCGCGCACCAATATCGGTCAGTATTACTTTAATTCGAGAGTATCCCTATACTCGGTTAACTAGGAAACGGAGATTTCGGAAATTTTGCAACTCGTACATACTGCCATTTTCTCTCTAAGTTAAAAATGCCATCATTTATGTAAGTAAATAGTTAAATTATTTGAATATAATTATTGTAAGCGTACAAAATTAAAATTGCATTTGTTATTTAAAAATTCTATTTTATCAATCTTATATTTCATTTTTTCAATAAATTATTCTCAAGGAGAAACGAACACCAAAAAAGTCCGAAAAAAAGATCGGGATTCGAACACAGGTCTACCGCTTTCCGGGTGAATGCTCTGACCCTTGACCTATCTTACCAGAGCATAGAGCTACCTTAAAGTACGAATGTTCCTGCAGTAACAACATTATCCCTTTCCTTACGTTCAATAAATTATTGAACATCCTCACCGAACGTATAATCTTCCATTTCTAAGTCTTAAGATAGGTTTAAACTCACCATGCTACGTAAGGCTTAAGTAGAACGAAAAAAAGAGATGAAATCTACCTATCCTTCGATTATTCAAGATATTTGTGCTTTCCCGGCTTATGAAATTCAGTCAATTGCTTGCGTTAATACGACAAAACTTAGAATGATTTCTTCGTTTACAAGGTTACCTCTCAGTTCTAATCCCAGATTTCCTTAAAGTTTTCGCGAACTCATCCAAATTTTTTCTTCCACCAATGAAACTACATTTCCCTCCATAAGAGAGCTTAGTAAACTAGCGTCAAATAAGCCTTGTTTTCTCCCTCAGGAATTTCGCTTAATCAATCCATACATTTCAATCATCAGAAAAAAATCCAGAGATTTTCGGGAGATCAATTTCCATCCCTTATGAAAGGAGAAGTTTCCCCTCTTTACTATAGATGTAGCGATTATCCAACGGGGGATGCCAAAAGGAGCTTCCATTTTGATTAATCCGCGTAGGAGGGAGGATCGGTTAGATGGGGCAATCAATACGAATCGTTGGGGAATTTGACGTCCTCCGCATGTTTTAAAGGAGCTTGAGAGATGAATACAGAATGAAACAGATCTTCTCATATCTTCGGAGGGACAAATCCGGGTCAAGTTTAATTTATCGAAAGCCTTTGAGATTATTGGGGGCGTGTTTGCGTGAAAGGAAATTTTTCCAGATAAGTGGCTACCAAACATGATGATGGGAATGAATTGGAAGAAGATTCCTTACAATCTGATATGTAATCAAACAGGCTGACAACCAGAAGATACTACAAAATCCCATCTGCTGTCGAGTTTCCTTTTAAAAATGTATATTTGTTTTCTTTTTTATTAATCTTTTTTGTGTTTTTATCTTTAACTTTTATTTTTCTCTTTTCGCAGTTTTTTCTCATTCCTTTGTTGTGTTGGCGTTTCCCCGAAATGTGTATTTCTTGGCTACCACCCACAGTTCTGGAAATTTTTTCCCACAAACATAAACCTTCTTTAGTTTTTCCGGTGTATTTTATTTTACTTTTGTACTTAAAAAAATAGTAAATACCAATGTACGCAAGATACAAGGATAGGTGGAAGAGAGACCCATTTGGCCTAATTTCACCATTTAAGGTCCAAAAATAGTAATAATAATGACAACAATATGATGATGATGATGATGATGATGGCGACGACGACGACGATGATGATGATAATAATTATAATAATAAAAGGTTTCATTTGTAACTTAACCTGGGTCTTACGCAGGGTTGCCAATTTACAAGGAATTGCTTATGAAATTTGTCAATTCCAATATCGGTTAATATTGGAGATTATTTATAGCGCAACTTAAATCACCATAGAATATTCAGGGTATTCCAGGGTAATAAACTTCCAATCTTGCGGGCCGTTAATTTTCGGTTACCTACTATGGTCAGGTCTGTTATCTATAAACTGTCTACAGATAATTTAAACTTTAAAGTAACTACCAGTGTGTTGAAAGAAGTAGGAAAGTATACTCTATTATCAGAGTGAAATTTATATCTGCACATTACAGCATTTCGCGTGTTTTTAGAGTTCAAAAGGTTAACGGTAAAGCGCCGGTCGCGGAAATTGAGATGCACATTCAAAGGCCTGATAAAAATATACTTAAGTCGCATACTGTATGTCGTATAGTATATGCATAGGTACTGTAAAAGTATTTTTATTCAACTCAACGTATGTTCTGCTTCCCTCAATTAATCTTGTTCTTGAGAAGATTTCTATCCATTGTAGATACATCGATGCGCGTTCGACCTTCGAATAGATTCGATATGGGCTGAAAAGCATCCACTTGCTTGGTTTTGCTTGCATTTAAAAGTTTTCCCAATAAGTCGTATCATACGCCAACAAAATTCCCTTGGTAATGCAATAGAAATGGTCAATAATGGTGTATTATTGCAATAAATGTTTTGTGTGGTATTGTATCATTATGTAGAATAATATTATAGTGTTTCAATCAATGACGTTGCCAACAGACTACTAATCCAATTGTAACAAATTAACAATAAGAAAACAATAACAAAAACAACAACAACATTCTGCTTTAGGGAATTATATTCATCCTAGGGAATTCTGCTTTAGAAATCGCTCAAGAGCCGGTATTCGCTCAATTTCCTGATTTTCAAAGAAAAAGGGGTGCACGAACTTTTAACACCAGAAGTCTTCCTAGACATTTCCAAGATTATTATTGAGGATTCATTATTCTCGAAATTATTCGAATTATATTATAATTCTCGAATTATTACCGGTCACAGTGGCGGAGTTTATATTAGCATGCTGGCACACTAGCGCTCCAACCCCAAGATACCGGGTTCGAATCCCGGCTAGTCGGATTTTCCGGTTAGGAAATGGTTGTGTGTTTGTCATTTGTTATTATTTGTAATGTTTAATAGAATAGATTTAACTAGGATTAGCTTCCTGCATCCACAACAATATAATACACACAATAATAACACACAACAATAACAATAATATTATTATTAAATAAGTTTGCCTTGTCATAGGATGATACGCACGTTTGTAATTACACGTACTATGTTGGGATAATCGCACCATAAATTACAGTCTAAAATCAAAAACTGTTTCCTTTCAGATATATTGGATATCAGAAAAAGTATTTTAGCTCCGAATTCATTCATAGATATTCAAGAATATATCATACGTAACTGCCACGCATCCGGACCACTGCATGGCGTATTTTAATTTAATAAAAAATCCCGCCCTCTATTTTAAAGATTCATAAAAAGTTTGACCTAAATGCGAGAAAGAAAGATGATCTCATATTCCGTGGATATAATTTTACAATATCATCACTTCACATTCTATACATTTTCCTCTCTTAATTGGCGTCATAGTTTTCTTTAAATCCCGCTGAAACTCGACCGTTTTATCAACTTAAAAAGCCGTTAAGAAGTGAACGTCACGACTTAATGAAGATTTCCTCGCCGATCCTATTTCCGACTCATTAAATCTCATTAACTGTCGCATTTGACTCCTTCTATTTGCCCACATCCTCGCGAAGAAGATTGGGCCTCTGTTAATGGAAAACTAATAAATCGAGAAGTTGCGGTGAAGGACGCGTTGCTTGGTAACTACTAAGGACGGGAATATAATATTGCGCGTGTTGACTGGAGAGAGCGCAGGTAATTTAACACCATACGTATCTACCGCAGTTTCTATGGTTACCGAAATTATCATCAGGCTGTTTACCGCCTAAAATTTAGCACGTCGCTTGTAAACATGGATCGTTATTAGGATGGGAAAATGTAACCTCAAACGTATCCTTGAGGGATAATTATATTGATTCATACAATCATGCACGTCACCAAAAACACAAGATTAGTAAAGAAAGACTAAAGAAGGTGCTTTCAATCATCAATTCAGTACGAAAGCTAAACAGGGAAGTGGGATCAACAGAAAACGTTTCGTTTAGTGACCAAGCATTTTACAGGACTTATTTTAGTATCCAAGGTTCACATATTTATCACCTTTTTCTAAGCATACTTGGCTGGAGACGTCCGGGAAAGTTTGAGTTTGCTTATTTTTAAACATCTCCTTGGTAACAGCGTAGCAAATTGACTGTCGTCCTTAGAAAATGAAAATTTTCGCTTTAAAATTATAAAAGAAGATGACAAGTAAAATGCAGAGAATGTTTGTCACGATCGAAAGGACAATTGACTCAAGAATTTCAGGTACACATTTTTACGATAAAATGCTGGGATAACTATGTCCCAAACATACCTACTACCTACATACATCTACATCTACATAAGTACCCTGAAAGCCGCCTTCCGGCGTGTGGCAGGGGGCCAACATATGTTTCTACAAATATATTCATTCGGATAAACTATTGTTCCACTTTCATGTGATGATTATATAAATTGTACTCAACAGTTGGCTTGTAGGCATGTCCAATATGAAGCCCTGCATCGATTATTAATTTTTAAATGTAACGGGACAGTAAGAAAACTTATTTTCACTGATGACACCGATTTATCTGATTTGCGAATATGTTTTAGAGAGTAAACATGGCGTTAAAAATATAACTGGAACCCGAGCCCTGGTCTCTCACTTTCCGGAAAGACATGCAGAATACTTGCTCGGAAAGTGGGAATATGGGTTCGAGTCCCAGTCATGTCACTCTTTTTACACCTATTTATCCTTGGGATTCAGCCCACACGGCGTTTTCGCGTTATTTCCTTTCTAACGTTCAAATTTCCGAGGTTTACCTCAATCATTCGGAAGTCTTAAACCGTGTTTACAGGTGGATGAATCTTTGCATTCAGTTAAGTGTGTCTTGATCTCCTTTGAGCCAATGATTGACTGCTATTACATCTTTATGTCAAAGAGCAATTCAATACTCAGTTTAGCATTAGTTCTCCTTGAAATTTGTATTTTTTAAAATTTTATTTTCTGCGCTCTGGAAAGACGAGGAAGAATTCTGTAAGAGATTTAACACCTTCCCATTCATATGTAATGTCTCATGCATCATTCATGGGCGTTTATCAAATCTAGCACCTTAAGACAACTTTTCCTACAGCATCTTTACACACATATATCTCTCTATTTCAATCTTGACATCTCTTTCCCAAAAGTTTCCTCCTTTCCCCATCAAATCAAACGTTTTCCGAACATCCGCTTGTCTCGTGTGACTGACAGGTTATCCTTTCTTTTCTGCAAGGGATATGGCATTCTGAATTCCTTCCGTAAGAATTCTGTTATTCGTCGAGGTACCCTTCGTTTTTTCGGTTTCTTCCGTTTAGTTTTCCCAATGCTCTAATTTTTTGCGAAAAATGAAGGAACATATGTGGGCATACGTGGGATGCAGCCACGATGTGACCGGGTTCTAGACAACGAAGAAACCGGTTAATGTCGGTTAACCGTCTTAACAGCTGTTAAAACGGTTTCCGTGTTAACCGATGTATCTAATAACACGAAAAACAGCATTAATTCGTTTCGTATACCATAATTGTAGATTGATTCGATCGTCACGAAACAGATACTAACCGTTATCCATTAAGGATAACACACAAGGAAAAGGGTTTAGGTAACTTGGCACTATAAGGTGTGCACCTAGTATTGCTCTATCTAGATTGGAATTTTCCTAGGTGTTAACTAGGTTAAGGTGTGTTAAAAATCCCAATTTCGGACAGAAAACAAAATATTCAACCACAAGAAAGAATTTTATTCCATTCATTCCATTCTAGTCATACTAGGCTTTTTTCAGGAGACAATTATTTCCAAATTAATTTTGTGGAAATAATAAAGCATGCAGGGACCGAAAACTATCTTTACGTGCTTTTCTTATGGAAAAGATTCCGATGACATAGACTCAAACAGTCTATCTTAGGTTATGAAACCAATACACTGCCGTGAAAGCAGGATCTCTGTCGCATATTTTCAACGGGGCGAAATCCGACATCGCAAATCCTGCCACGACGTACTTTAGCACCGGTTTGTCTCATTCAGCAGTGAAATTATATCCTCCACAACACTCCACATCCGAACAATCTGTTACATCTTTTGTGCGAAGAGATGACGCGTACTTGATTCTCTGCACGAAATCCTGTTTGTACGCAGCCAAGACACCGGAATGAATCTGTTTGTGAGACGCCAGAGGAATATTATCCTATTACGAAGCACACACTCTTTCCACTGACTTTGGTCACCTCAGTGCCATAACAATCTGTCCATTGCACGTAGTAATAAGTTACTCTGAGGCAAAGCGAAACATCTCACGTGATATTTCACTGTATTGTGATAAGATTAGGAAAAGCGTGAATCATTGAAGTCCTTTCCTTGGTATCGGTTATGAAAATAGTTTTAGAAATTTAAGATTTTTATTTCGGAAAGCTTTTAGGGGCATTTAAATTTTATTAATAAAAAGTAAATAATCATAGAGCAACTAATATTTCGAGGTATGTCTATGCATGTATTGTTTTTTTAATCCGCAAAGCGAGAAATAATCACCATTTAAAAAGTGCTATATAAAAAGAAAATATAATTACATTTTTTATCTTAGCTTGGTTCCTTATGTGACGTGGAAACTAACCATTCAGTTACCGCATGATACCTTATTTACACAGTTTATTTCCAAAACATAATGATAATGTTATTCCACTTTAAAGATAGAAAAAATAAAGGATGTGATAAAGAGGTCTCGGCGAAACGATCAGTTGTTATGTCGAAATAGTTCCCATGGAAACAAAATAATTAAACTTATTGGTATTGAAAAAGGCGGCCGAGGTAGAGCTTCCATCGATATATTTAGGCGAATTCCTGTTTATTACTATGCGTAAAATACATCATATGGGATACAATTGGATTTATCTGCATTGTTGCGTAAACCTATGGATTACAAGATCTCGAAAATTTTCCGCCTCTAAAAGATATTAACGGTTAGCATCAATTCCTTCAAATGTTGATTGAACAATATCTTTAAGATCATCATTATTTTGAAGAACGGTTGAATTTGGATCATCGAAGTCATTTCTTAAAATTACAAAAATGGAGGCAGCAGCCTTGATGTGGGTACATTTTTTATGGCTCTCTGGCGCAATGCAACATGTAGACGACATGTCCGAGCCAAACAATCGAACAGTGTGTTCCTTCAGGCGTTTTCGAGGAATGTCCGCCCACACACCCGAAACATCACAGCGAACGACGCTGGCGCCGCGAGAACAAGAGCGGCTGAAGGTGGAAGTAGAGTTTACATGGCTGACGACAATGGGAAACGCCACGTTGGAAGTCGGGAATGGGGAATATATTTCTTATTCTGAAATGTTGACTATATTTGGAGATAGGAAGGGTTCAGAGGAAGAATTGAGCTCTGTAAAATAAGAAAAAAGAGATATTTCCGAGTCTAATGTAAGATTTAAGGACCTTAATAAACTCATGAAAAATCGATCTGATTAACTGGTAAGCGAAAGTAATTCTATGGACACACACATTTCTACTGGTCTTTATCCTTTTCTTAGTTAGAAAGATTTAAATTAAAAATCAATATCAGACTTATTCAGCTTACTATTAAATTAATTTTCATATCAAAATATCCATATTCATTTCAACACGATCTTATATACATAAAATTATTCAGTGAATTCTATAAAAAATTGTTATCTAACCTTGACTTTTTACAGTGCGATTCATGCTAATGCAGAATTTCTGGTTTGCATCTTTCACTTATCTGAATACACTTAAATTTGGTCGGTGGGAGCCTATGTGCGGAATGACCTAAGCTGTAGAAGCACTTTTAACAATACTACTACTACTACTTAAATTTGGCATTTTTTTAAAGGTAAGTGGAGTTTCACGAATTATTAACCATAGTTAAGTATCCAGTCGTGATTTTTTATTTCGATCGTCAGTAGTCAAATTAACGAAGATTTTTCATTCAGAAATCGATCTACCCTACGTGCAGTATTACGTATTACGTATTTCGTCGGCTTAAGTCATTTTGCACATATGACTCACACCTGTATCGAATATCACTAAATTAAAACAATACATAACCTAAACGGACGCATAACACAGCATAAGTTAACGTAAGGTTAAGAGGTTGCTGTGAGTTGAGTTTTCAATTTCCATTGTTGGTTGCAATTTCCATTTATTTATTTTCTATTGTTGAATTATTTGAGACTGCCTATTCCCATTGTAATTGGTGATTTCAATGGCTGAAGCTGATTTTTTAATATCTATTATTGATTTCTATTGCTGCTGCTTGTTTGCATTTCCATTATTGTTTTCAAATTTAATTGCTGACTTCAGTACCAATTGTCGATCTCAAATTTCACTTTTGATTTCCATAATTATTGCTGATTGTTGCCAATTGTTGACTTTGACTGATTAGAGTCGATTTTAATATCCATTATTGACCACAAAGGCTACGATTGATTTCAATTTTCACTATCAATTTTAATTAGCATTGTTGATTTTAGTATCTATTGACAATTTTAGCATTCACTGTTGATACTGATAAATGCTGTTTCATATCTATGCTAATTTTTGACTTTGATCGCCAGTGTTGATTTTAATATCCATTGTTGATTTCAAAGGCTACGGCTGATTTCAATTGCAATTTTCATTGTTCATTACAGTATCTGCTGCCGATTTGAGAAGTTCTTTGTTGATTTCAACAAATATTTTTGATACGGATATCAACTGTTCTTCAATTTTAATTGTTCATTTCAATACCTATTGCCGATAGCAAAAGTCACTGTTGATTTCGATAATTATTGTTGATACCGATGTCAATTGTTCTTTAATTTCAGTTGTTGAATTAAGTATCTATTGGCGATTTCAGAAGTCATTGTCGATTTCGATAGTGATTGTTGATACCAATATTAACTGTTGGCTCTGATTGCCAGTGTTAATTGCTATCCCCATTGTTAATTCTACAGCATTTCCACTTTCAATTACCCTTTAAAGCTTGCAATTCCTTTCCTAAATTCAATCCTCGTCGCCCAATTAATAAGTTCGCCCTGGGGCTGCTTCGCTTACTCAGTCTTGTTCCTACCTTGGGTAAAAATATTACCAGCAGCTGTCGAGTTATTAATTTCCAGGTTCGCGCCTCGGAATCCGAATCTAGACCACAGCGACTATGGCATCGGGTGCGGATGATTTAAAGCACATTTCTCACGGCTTTCCAAAGGGTGGAGGAATCCTTCATCTGCACGAAATGTACGGGAATCCAAAGGGCGTTAATGTGAGTGCAGAAGTCACCCCATTAATATGTACGATCGGGAAAACGCATATAAAGAATCCGTATTAAGTGCACGGCGTTTTACGGCCCAATTCATCCCTTTGAAGGGTACGAGACGCAAATTCGTAATCGTGGGACATGTGGGAGACACGCTTTTGCTTAGCATGCGACGCTCGCTTGTTAATCGAGTGATGCTCCGCGTGATTGGATTACATCTCGGAGACGGAGAGGCGCTTACGGGTTAGGGAGACCGGTTTAAAATTGGGAGCGTGCCGAAGTCAAGATAACAGGCTATGCCGGAAACTTCGCAAATGAATTTCGGATTGTAACTCGCACGGACTATTGGTACAGCTAATTCAACGTGATTTACAGATAACATTTCGTGAAGACATTTAGGATTAGACATTTCAATGCTGATTTTATTCGCGAACTTACGTATCGGATGAATTATTTTGTAATCCTTCGTAATTTTCAAATTTTATGCAATTTGGCGAATATTTAAATTCATCAGACTTGAGTTTATGAATTTTTAGGTTATACGAATATTCAGATTTGTAAGTTTCTAATCAGGCACCAGAGAAAATTATAGTTGGATCCTCAACCCCTCCTTATTAGCAAACTACACTTTCGTAGAGGGAATGAGGCATGCTGGGATAGATGAGAAATGAGGTATTTTGCACTTGCTATTTAAACAGAGCCATGATACAATTAAAGGGACCAACTCCTTGTGAGTAAATCACATTGAAAAGGTGAACAAATCACTTTTCAAAGTCGAGAATTAACAAGATGAGTGTTGCTATTCTGTATTAATCGTACCCCATTGTTAATTCTTCATATACACCAAATAATAAGGATTGATGTAAGAAGAGACTAATTAGTCTCAATCTCGCCCATAAATAAAGACGAGTTATTATTATTATTATTTTTATCATTATTAATAATAACTTACAAGTTTTAAAGGCCATGAGCAATAATGACTTTTAAGTATAATAAAGGTACATTCTTTTCTATTTTATTACTATTTTATCATTACTTTAGTATAAGGTTGTTATTATTTATTATTTTATTATCGTTATATTGTCATTATATTGTTATTCTATTGTTATTTTATTAATATTTTAATATCATTATTATTGTAATTATCATCATTATTATTATTTATTTTTCCGTCAAGGTTACGCCAAAATGGCCTCTCTTCCACCTTACCTCTAAAAGTATTACATAGTATTCCTAATAATATTACACTAATAACAAAAAATATTTGGCTGTAATTAACTTAAGTCTAAACAAAAAAATCTAAAAACTCAACAATCTGACCTAAATCTGTACCGAAATATTATAAAAAGTGTAGTTTAACGTATAATCATATTAAAATGTTATTTATTCAAATATTCTTTAAGCTAAGGCAACAGGAAGAAAGAGTAATGACATTGTTTTTCGCAAAAAATTCCATATGTACGTAATACTAATTAAAATCATCCCGTGAAAGAGATTTCATCTAAACCACTTCTGGATTCAAGACGTATTTAATTTAAAATGAAATTAAACGAATACCGCAACGTATGTATATTTTAAAAGTCCCGCAAGCCTATTAAAACGAAACAAAACACGAAGGAAAAATGCAACTGTATAAATGGCGAAACAAACCAAAAAAAAATCGTTATTTAATCATCCCAGTATGGAGGACGGAGCTTTTATTGCAGAACTTCACTGATTAAATGAATAAAAGCCGACTTTGATGTATTAAAAGAGGAAAGAGACTCCACTGCGATGGTTATGGATGATTAATGCATCGATTTCTGTTCCAATATGTCTGATCAGCATTAATATCGACTCCGACACATGGCGCAAGGGAACCCTTTTGATTGATTCGAAAAAATACATCGCTGCAGTAGAAAGGTTTTTTTTATCACACGCCAAAGAATTTGAAACTGCCGGCGACGAGGCAAAGTTCCAGTCCGCTAAATAATCATCGACTGATGGTTATTTCCCTTTCTTGATTAAGTCAATCCGCGTTCATTTTTTTCCGTGAATGGACTGACCTCCGGCTGGAAAATTTGCGGGATATTTGGGATGGCCGACACGTGACTTTTTGATTGGCTATTACTTTTGGATGATGATATATAATAAATGGGTCACTTTTCACACATTGACCGCGGGAATAAATATTACAGAATGAATTTCGTAGATTTAAATCGAAAATATCTTTAAGCCGACATTGAAACTCTTGCCTTCTATTTGACCCAATTTGGAGCATCTCTTTTTACCGACACCTTTTTCCGTTTTTACCGACACACTCCCCGCAAATCGGTTTTAAATGGTTTATAGACCAATTTCGGTAGCAGTTATAGAGATAGTTTTATAAATTTAAGATTTTTATTTCGGAAAGCTTTTAGGGGCATTTAAATTTTATTAATGAAAAATAAATAATCATAGAGCAACAAAAATGTCGAGGTATATCTATGCAAGTAATGTTTTTTTAATCCGTAAACCGAGAAAAAAATCACTATTTAAAAAGCACTACATAAAAAGAAAATATAATAACATCTTTCATCTTATCTTGGTTCCTTATGTGATGTGGAAGCTACCCATTCAGTCACCGAATGATATCTTATTTACACGTTTTATTCCTAAAACTTAATGATAATATAATTCCACTTTAAAGACAGGATAAATAAAGATTGTGTTTAAATAGGTGTCGGTGAAACGATCAGTTGTTCCGTCGAGTAGAGCTTTCATCAATTTATTTAGGCAAAGCCCTGTTTGATATTATGCGTACAATACATCATACAGGATACAATTGGATTTATCTACACTGTTACGTACTCCTATAGATTACAAGATCGATTCATTCTAACGGTGAAAGAACCGTTAAGATCATCATTATTTTGAAGAACAGTATCTAAATTACTTCAGTAAGGTTTTAAGAAAAACCTTTCATTAAAACTCAATAGCATTCTTTTCATCTTTTATAATTATACGAACGTTTTCCCTATTCTCAACACATTGGTATCCTTGTTTAATAATGTATACTATTGTATATATTATACTACTAATACTAATGTATATACCAATGGTAATTTATATTCTCCACTACTAATTTATATACTATACTACGAGTATGTAGTATCTACTAATACACCAAATTCATGATATGAGGCTTTATTACGATAAGAGTTATAATGGATTCCATAATATCCTCCCAATACATTGTTATGCGATTGTAGTACGATGCCAACAATGCTCGCAACTTAGCTACAAAACCGTATGCGTTGTCAAAATATCCTACAGGGACAGAGTCATAGGATTGTTGTACAATGCCAACAATATCCCCGGAATTTAAATTATCGATACAAAAGTGCATACATTGTTATCCAGAAATAATTAACGCTTCTTCAATTGTCCTTTTACTCGACTACACTGTTGCAGTATGTTGAATGCTTCAATTGCCATTTTCGATACATGTAGGAATCGTAATTTACCACCGTCCAGTCCATCCAGTTTTCAATACGGTAAAATTATGTAATCAATGAAATACGGGCAGACTTACCTCAGGGAAATTTCAGTTGTAGCAGTACTATTATTGCTAAAAGGGCT
Organism: Ladona fulva; assembly: GCA_000376725.2. Classification (NCBI taxonomy): domain Eukaryota; kingdom Metazoa; phylum Arthropoda; class Insecta; order Odonata; family Libellulidae; genus Ladona; species Ladona fulva. Next base: position 1,212,771 of record KZ308158.1, read on the forward strand.
TTGACAGCTAAGGTCATCTCGCTCGTGAACCCCCACCGTGAATTGAACCCGGGACCGCCGACACGGCTAATCGAAGGCCCAGGAGATTTTAGAATGCAAGATAATCTCACTGTAGGTTCTCAAGGTATCAACTAAATGTAAATAAAAAATTCGATCCAGATTTCGCATAATTTTCATAATGATGAATACAAAGTCGATTCAAATCTTATCGGTACGTCTCCTTTAGTTTTCCAAATACTGCGAAATGCAAAATGCGAACATAACTGCAAAATAGTTCATTTGCTTCAGCCTTGAGAAGGGCTCACATGTCAGAGAAGAGCGCCATAGTTAAACATTCACGTGACAGGAAGATCTGGGCATCCGGAGCAGGTAAACAGCAGCCCGCATCTTTATCTTTCATTCAGGAAAGGAGAATAATTCCCTTGTCCCTCGCATTTGCTTCAAAGGTTCCCTCTTGTGACAGCGGTCCCACCTCGCGATGTGCTAAACTCCTTCTGTTCACCTTTTTATTCTAGTTTTTCCCACTTCATAAGCTATTCAAATAGGCCATAACCTACTTATTTCTCTCTTCTCTCATGAGGACGACAAACCTGATTTGGCTGGATTTTCTATCGGGCAAGTGTTCCTTCTTTATGGTAGAACAAAACGTGAATGTTACACAATTAAATTTTCCTTTACCATACAGAACAAGTTAGACGTCAAAGGCTGACTTCAAAAACTGACTGCCTAAACTAGGTCACTCATGATGATAATTTTAGATGCATATTAATCTTTTCACCTTTGGACAGCTAAGGAATTCCTCTTCCAATCTTAATCTGCCACTATATGGTAAGAATTTGAATTACACATTGAGAAATGAGAGAAAAGCAGTCAGATTTTCAAGAAGTATGTGTAAAATACAGTTCAAATTAGCAGCTTAAACATGGCAAATCTTTTTGCATAATATTATTCTTAAATTGAGAATATCTTAACGGTATCTCACGAAACGAAGTAAAATTTCTCAGAGAAAATGCCTTAAAGAGTTAGCAAGGATTTGATTGTTTTCTTTAAAAAGAAAGTGTGTGGGTTATTAATATTTTCATATTTACTTTAGGGTACTTTTTAGGTATTCTAAAGGGGTACTTTTTAAGGTGCAGGTGCTTTTAGGGTATATATACCTTTTATTACAGTGGAAAGTTAAGTTTTCTCCCCATTGATTTCTTATTGGCATTCCTCAATTAAGTATAATGATATACCAAAGGCAACAGTGACTTTTGATCACGATGAGTTCTAAGCCAATTCTTTTATATCATGATTCGAGAACTATACTATATGAATTAGATAATAATCGATAAAATAATCACTATCGAAGAAATCGGTAGGAAGTTTGCATTACCTGATGGTATTGTTCCTATCAGTTATTAATATCATAAACTATAATCTGAAATCAAATTCGATTTGACGTAAAGGAATTCGTTGAAAATAATACAAAATCCTTAAATTCATCGCGTACTTTTCATGATGTATCTCTCTAGTTTCTACCTTTCAAATAGGCTATATAATCTAATACTTATAATCTTAAAACTTAAACACAGTTGCACGTTAAAGAAGAGAATTCTGCAACTATTTTCACGGAAAATGAAAGATAAAAATATATTAAAGATGGGACCTGCGCGTAGATGGAAATTTGCCTGTTGCATGCAAAGCGTAGAGTAAAATATTCCTAGTACACATTATCTGTAGTAGGAAACGATTCAAACTTCGAAGATGTCCTGATAGTACGGGTTTATCATAAAATGCCAATCGTTGAAATATATTAAAAGGTGAAGAGGACCGAGAAAGGAACCTTGAGGCACTTCCGAGTTTAAATTAGTTTCTGCTGAGAGCTCTCCGTCTACTTTCACTTCAAGAGCGAGTCCTATATATGAGGAAATTCTACCCATTTTATCTTTTATTATACAGACTTAGGGATATCCTTTGTCGTAACATTTTACGGTTGACCCTACCGAGGCCTGCTTAGTTCCTTCGCAAATGTCGCAAGTCGGCTCCCTTTCGTAAATTGTCCTGCAATGAGCAATCGTCTTTAATTCCCACGTTAGCCTTGCCATAAAAATCATGTTCAATTATTCAAGTTTGACATAGACATGTCTTTTGGGAGACTACGTAAGGGCTAGAAGATTCAGATAAGTGATTAAAAGTACATACATGCTCTGATTACATAGCTAAATGGTTAGAGCAGCCAACAGGAAATTGGGAAACACGTCTTCGAATCCCGGTTCCAGACTTTTTGACTGGCTGACCAGCAGTGAGACTCTTTCGTGTCCATTTCTCCATGGGAAAAGAATTGTGCATTTAATTGGAGTTGCGATGGTTATGAGGTAAAAAAACAATTTCAAAGGTAGCCATAGTAAGTCACAATAAAACATCAGTGAACGAAGAATATAGAAATTTTATTCATAATTCAATGGTATTTTTGTGGATTCCTTACATTTCCTAATACAGTGATAGAAAATACTCGCAACTTGAAATTTTTTTGGTACCGTTGACATAATGCATCATACGCGAAAACATTAAACAAAAATACATCCGATCATAGCAACCAAGGAAGTTTTCACTGAAGGAATTTGTGACTACAAGCAGAGTAAATTTCCAAGGGAAATACGTAGCGCCTTCAAAGTTTAGGTGAAAGTATTTCAATGAACTCCAAGAGAAAGCTATTTTTATACGTACTACTTTCAACAAATTCCTTCAGAGTGTTATCACTTGGTTTTATTTCGGTCTGGAAATGCCCTAAAAGCGCTAAATGTTGATCCTGGGTGTATTTTGACTTCCCACATGAACGTTAAGCACATATCAAATAAACAAATTCAAAACGGCTAATGAATTCCTTTCAAGATATACCTACATCACCTCTCGCTATTATCGATGAATTAAAATAGAACTCTCGCTATAAATACGTCCTTCGAAACATCTCTTGCCCTAATTGATTTCCCGATAAATTTCATCAAAATTTTCATTGACTTCATTCAGATGGAGAGAAAGGGAAATTAAGTTAAATTAAATGAATAAATGATTCAGAATGTCTGGCTTATTTTGATGAAGAAACATAAATTAAGAATCATCATCAACCCTGTAAAATTGCCAATAAAGTAAAAGACAACCATTCAATAATTCGAAGTTAATAACATCACCGCCATGAACAAGAATGGCGTAAATATTAATTACAGACACAGTTTTCTGTATCTTTTACCAATATACAAACAAAATATAGTCCTTTTATCAAGATACGATAGAGAAACGATACAAGTTATCAGATGCGAAGCCAAGATGGTGGTTCTGGGGGTTCCAATCCCCCCCACCACCACATGAGAACAGAACCAACAATAAAAAATGCGAGAGGATAGCCTCCCATAACTATGCCACAGAAACACCGTTGGAGATTTGCAGGGTGTTTAAATGGTGGACTTTTTCTCTTTCATTTCTTCGTCGACATTCAAGCATGTGAACCATACGTTTATCATCACTTGCCTATAAATGATACATACATAATTAAACTACATACCTTTTCAAACAATACATTCATAAAACAATACGTCTTTATGACAACTTGGATGCGCGCAGTAAAGAAATATCAGTGAAAACGACAACGCATATCCCGGCGTTTTTAATCCCAGCTGCCCTTAGACCAAGAGACCTTCAGGAGTATAAAGTAGCAACCTGTTTCCCTTTTACACTCCAAGGGAGCAATCCGCGAGGCTTTCATCAATGGCGCCGCGCCGTCAATATTGCGAGGGGGTCCTCGCAATATTGACTCGAGGCGACCTCCGCCGTCTTATCGCACGCTTTTCTTTCGCGCGGGATGATGGGTGTCCATGACGACCACGTTGAGAGTGAGAAAGTTTGGGCGTAAGCGACAACGATAAGGAAATGAAAAAGGGAATGAAAAGAACGAATGAAATTTCTACATATGGAAGTATATTAGGGAATCGCTACAGATGACGAAACAAAAGGGAAAAGAGGAGTCTTTGAAAGATGTAATGAAATGGCAGGTGGGATTGAATGAGGCGCAGATGGAAAAAGTTGAAGGTAAAATGAAAAGGACAGATAAAGAAGAGATGGGTTAATACCTTTGACGTGGGCGGATGAGGAAATTGAGAGAAGGACGTTTGAGCGGGATCTTGGGCCCGAGTCTGGGTTTTGGTACCTCAATTTAACCCCCGTAAACTTCACGTTATTTCGCGCTACGTTATTTCATTTTATCTTACTGCAGGTTACGTTACACGCACGTCATACAAATTTTTCATTCATTGAAGTTCATTGATGTCTTAAATATTGTTACCTCTAATTGTCGTGCGCGAGGACTAGCCGAGACACTCCATTGTTGGACGTTTACAACAAAGCTGCGCGACAGTATAGTTCAGTTTTGTTGTTGCTTGGTAATATCCCACTGGTGATAAAGCTTTCGGGAACTTTCAATGCACCCCTTTTTATATGTTTTGTTTATTATTTACTAGCTAAGTCCACTATATACAAAGATGATTTTGTATCGATATTAAATCATATTGAAACATTTTTCTTTTTTTCATCACAGATGTTTGCTCATCTCGCATTTAACTCACAAAAACGTGACACTTTACTAGCAATGAATATGAATGCCGCACGTTGTATGCAGTACAATAGTCGTGACTTCATTTCTTTGATCGCTTTCGAAGGCCAACCAAGGATAAAACGAAGTTGTTGACTCCTTTGAAATTTAACGAAGAGTGTAATAAAACAATAGACCATGGCCCAAGTTTCATGGGGCCACCCTGAAAGAAACAGGGCTCGACAAACCACCCATATTCTTCAGAATACAACGAAGCGACTGATGGATAGTTAAATTTCTCTTCGGGGACCTCTTTCTATCTTGATTCTACGTTTCAACCTCAACTGATTCCTTCGGAAGAAAATCTATTATTAAAGATTATCAGTACAGTCTCCGTGGGATAAACTTATTAACAGTAGAATCGGTGAAATATCTTGGAGTAACTCTCACGAATAACTTAGCATGGAGTACACACATCCATAATATATGCGGAAAAGCACTTCGGAAAATCGGCTTCGTTAATAGTCGGTCGGAACGAAGGAAAGATTCGCGAGCGATGACATTTTGCGTTAGATAGCCCTCATCTTGAATATGCGTGTGGTGTATGGGACCCTACCGATAAGAGTTGTATTCGAGAATTAGAAAAGGTCCAACGAAAGGCGATACGTTTTGTGAAGAATTGCTACGATAAATCAGTGAGCGTCACTCAGATGCTTCAGGACTCACAATGGGAATCTTTAGAAGTTAACAGACTTCAGCAAAGCATTAATCAACTGGATAAATTTAGAGAAAGTGCGTTCGCAGATGATGTAGCCGATATAATGCGTACCTCCATCTTTACATAGGCCGTTCCGATACTGTGAGAAAGATCAGGGAAATAGATGCTAAAACCAATCGATTTAAGAACTCTTATTTTCCGTGAACGATGCGCGAAAGTAATAGATTAGAGAAATAGAGTCATGGTGCATGCACCCCCTGCCACACGCCAAAAGGCGGCTTACAGGGTACTTACATAGACATTGACAACTTTAGAAAAATCACCAATTTTTGTACACTACTTTCATTTCCAAATCCCATAACTGACCACAAGTGGCTTGATGCTGTATGATACGCAGGCCTGCTATAGAGCATTAATACTGCTCTTCCGTCTTAATACCATGCCCCGCCCCCTCCCGTTTCGATCTGTTTTACTAGAGAGGTTAAACCCCTAAACTAAAGATCATAAACAAGTGAGCAGAAAGGCCATCTGAAGCCATTTCCAATAAACGCTGAGGAATTCAATTCTGTTCGTACTTAACGAGAGAGGTGCAGATGAGAGGTGCTAAAGATGGAAATGGAAACGATGCGAAATTGCAGACACCCATGCGAGATGCGACCAAAGGTGGGTGGAATTCAGAACTGTCCTTTGCCTCCAAAACAAGGGCCTTTTTAAGGGTGCGCCGGAGGGCCTTCCCTCAGGGTTGAGGAGGAATCCTCAAAGGATTCCTGAGTGTACCTCATTTGCATGCCGCCACAAACAAGGGTTCTGTGGTGCCTGAAGCAGCGTTGAAGAATTGCCAAAGAACAGGGATCCCATTTGACTGAGTATTCACTACCAGAAATATAATTGATCTTGTCCTATTTTTATCACCTGATAAACATTGTCTGATAAACGTAAATAAATACGATAACGATAAACACGAGAATGCAATAAGGTTTAATGTTTAATAACCGTTTAGGTAAAAATTAAGCACCTGGTTTAATACAAGTGAATGTAGTTAACATAGGTCGGATTCACGCGAATTCCTTAGAGTATGTTAAAATTTTTACTGCTGATTTGACATTAATTTGGAGCTCCCAGTTAGCCAAGTGGATAGCACGTTCAACTCTTGTGAAAGCGGTCCCGGGCTCGATTCCCGGAGGAACGCCATATACGCGAAATAACCTTAGCTGTCGAAGCACTTTTCATAATTCTGCTACTTGACATTAACTATAGGGAAAATTAGCATAGAATAAAATTAATCATCACAAAGGTTAGGCGTAAGGTAGTTATGTATGAATAACAATTCTCTTATAATAACTCTTAAATCTTAGCCTATATCATTATATGTATTGCGAAGAAACTCCATTTTGTCGTCTTAAGATACAGAGCTGAACTGATTTCCTTATACTATTTTTAAAACTGTAGCATTCTCTGTGAGACAGAAATTACAAAGCACGACGTGATGTAGGCTAAAGTTGGATGGGTCAGGTGTAATGACGGCGAAATCAGGTGTAGGTTGAATGTACTGTCGGTCAAACGTACAGTCGGTCTAATGTATTGTCGGTCAAATGTACTGTCGGCAAAATTTACTGTCGGTCAAATGTATTTTGGTCAAATTCACCGTCGGTCACATTCACTGTCGAGAAAATATACCTTTAGTAAAATGATGATGATGAGGGATTTCATATTTTCCTAGCGTATACTACGGATGGTCTTCTCGTGTCCTTCGAAAGGTTAGATGAAACATTCCCAAGTCCCCATTTCAATATAATGTCCGCCATTCGAGTGTAGGTAAATCAAAAGAGACATTTATACACGCGCAAACAAGTAAACGTGACGAAAGTACGAATCCTCATTGCTGGGGTCCATCATAAGAGTAATTAAACACGTGGAAACATTTAGTTCAGGAATGTAATTCCAGCCTTCATCTCAAATAACTGAATTGGGTCGCCAATTGTGACATAACTTGTTGAGTTATGGATGGTGAAAAAATTTTCAAATTTTCAGTCAATTTATTTCTTTGCAGCAGCGCGCTTTATTACACTGAACTTAGCACTTCTAGGCCAAGTGAGCGGAAGTGACGTAGTTCTGGCTACACGCGAACAATTGGAGATATATTGGCCACGTGCCGGAAACATTTCAAGCGTGATATTCGCTTCATCGCACGGCGAAATGGATCCCAGAATAATGAATTGAATTTTTTTAGCACTGCCATAGAATATTTCGCCGAAATTTCGTTGTAAAGATTCAGGAGGTATGATAATACAAAAAAGAATGTGACGGCAGATGTAGAAAACACTTACGGCAAATGTTGTTAACGCCAACAATCGTTGCGAAGATTAGCAAACCATAAATTAACAAACAAAAAGCGTCCGAAACAATGAAATGAGAAATAATTGGAGGTATTGGAAGGTTAAGGTAGGATCAAGGCCTTCATTTTGACTGTGAATGCGATTTATAACCGGATTAGGGCATTCAAGTCAAAATTATTTATAAAATCTGCTCGCCTTAATGTATTTCGAGCGTTGCTACGTGTGCTGTGATAAAAACATGTGAAAAAATGAAAAATTATATATAGTTATTTGAAAAATTTAGACGATACTAGGTGGGATGAGGAGTGAGGTAGTTTATACTTGTTTTCTTCACTAGGACAGAACGCCGTTAGTAGAAAATGTTTGCGTGTAAATAACACTCTTTGTGGAATTTCAAAAAAGTGAATGTTCAAAATTAATGTCTTATTCGGTATCGCTAATACCTCAACAGCATCAATATAACCACTGCCGTGAAAATAGACAGAGACGAAAATAAACGAAATGCATGTTATCTTTACGAAATCGACTCTAAACAAGTTCACTGCGGATACCTCCATTTCTAATGCATTTATCACTCCAACGGTGGAGTGATCCGCAGTGAACGTGTTAATAATAATTCCATCAATCAAAATAAAACAGCAGAATAGTTTTACGTCAGCACAAGGTATTTTTTCAGATAAAATATTGTTATTTTTCTTTAATCAAATGTATGGTAGACAGCATTTGACGTAGATGTGAAAACTTTAATTTAAAGTAGTAAAAAAGAGAGAAGTTGTGGTGAAAGTAGAGAGGAAATTACGCATGAAGATGGTCCAGAAAAGAGAAAAGAAAGTCTGAAGTATAAGAATTTGAAGATCTAGCAGCAATTCTTCCTATACTAAGCCCCAGAATCATAATGTGTACATAAAATATTATGTATACCTAAGTTTACTTCAGAGATCGGAATTATAATGGTTTGCTGGAGTTAAAGTGAAGATCACAGTTAATCCCCACGTTAGTCCATCGGAAACATAGGAGATTAACTATAATCTTCACTTTAATAATCCATTATAAAACCGAGCCCAAAGAGAACATTAGTTAAAGCACATTTTAAGTATGCATAATTTATCCCTCAATAAATTTACTTATTCGTTTTCCTTTATCCTGTAACAAAAGACAAAAATATACTACGACATCACTTAGAATCTTAATTTGGATTATACATCATCCCAAAAAGCATTATTTTAAATGATCGAACGCATTATTTGTCCCAAATATTATGTTGACCAAAGCGGCTTGCGTTAGGTCAATATTTCCAGAGTCAGCAGGTGTCCTTAAAACTCCCCTTCAGGAAGCCACTTCGGGATGAAGAAAAAAATTCTACGATTCAGGAATTTGGGGAGAAGCTAGCGAATTCGAAGTTGAGAAGAGAAAAAGAAGCAGCTTGAGATTCACAGTTTGTGAAGCATGAAAGAAATCGGATTGCATTGTGCAGTTGAAAAAGTATTGACTTTAATGGCAAAAAAGCATTCGCACTCAAAATATCCGACGATATTTGAAAGGATAACAATGGCTGGACAACAATACATGCGCAACAATGGAAGGGTTTCCATTCGGAAGGAAAATGCTTAGCAACACTTCGGCGCACACATTGTTGCATTCGATCGCTTAATTACAAATGACGATGATGATGATAATAACGACAACAACAATAAAACTTCTTTATTGAAGGGCGAGACTGAGACTTCTTATTGTTAGTCCCTTCTCACATCTAAACTTTATGATTCGGAAGAAAAACTTATAGTTTACACAAAAAGTGACGTGTGATAAGATGTGTGAGGTGACGTTAGAAAAACGTCCGAGAGATATTATATCGCAAAGGAATTGACTGAGAAATACGCAGTACTTGCGAAGGAATAAAGTATCCTGATAGAATATCACTGACATAAAAATCTTAATTAAGAATATATTTCAAACGATAATTATTCTTGAATTATATTGATGTAACAATATCCGTAACGTTCTTCCTTCATCAACCCGAAAAATGCTTGTTTCGACACTTATTTTTCCGGCCTTCGATTATTGTTGTCTTGTACATGATGATCTAACAATTGAACAAGAACTCAAACTTCTGCGGCTTCTAAATTCTTGCGTTAGATTTGTTTTTAATCTTCGCAAATCTGATCATGTTTCTAATTTTCGTTGAAAATTGTCGTGGCTTACACCAATCAGAAGAAGGAAGTTAATGCTCGGATCTTTCCTTTTCTCGGTGATAAAAAATTCGGAGCCCAGCTATATTTCTGCCCTTTTCACTCGCAAAAGACAGTTATCTTCGAACAGTAAAAGATTAACTCGAAGTGGACCCGAGCAACTAGCATATCCTACCCCTCGATCAAACATTTTCTCAAATTCCATACAGATAGAAGGCTCTAAATTCTGAAACTCTTTACCTGACTTTATCAAATATTCCAGCTCGGTGCGAATCTTTAAGGATAAGTTATTCAACTACCTCTTAGCTGCTGATGTTTAAAATGAGAATTTCAAGTAGTATGACTATTATCTGTCTTGGTTTCTAAATTCTCTGTTTACTTATATTGTTATTTTGTTATGTTGCTTAGCTATTTTTGTATTTTCCACAGATTTTTGTATTTCTGCAACGCATTCTTTTGTTCTTTCGATTTTCTGTATTCTTTTTATTTCTTTTGAGATTGTTTTTTGTATTTCCATACATTTTTGTAATTTTACATTACTTGTTTCTTTGTGTTGCTTTATGGGAACTTCCCAGAGCATAAAAAATTTCAAATAAATAAATAAAACATCCATTTTCATAGTATTCACATAAGGGAGAAAGACACTTTACGGGAGAAAGACTGTTCTTCCAAAATTTGTCCCGTTGAATTTACCTTCTCAATAGAAAAAAGCATTATTTTTAGATTTTTATCCCACTAACAATCCTTCAGAAACATTTCTGTTGAAGAAAATGAACCATTCTTCTACGGGAAAAGATCAAATTAAGAAGTGCCTTCAAGCATACCAGTCTTTAAAACTCCCTAAATGCCCCATCTCTATTTGATAGAGTCTCTAAAGGGATTCCACGACGCAACACAACCGCGCCGGTGAGCAGATAAGAGATACAAAGAAACCATTCAGAGATGTCGCGCAAAACGGTGCTTTCCGTGTATAGAGCAGCTGTACGGTGGCGGATTCGACGAAAATCTGAACATCGGCTTTTTACCTCCGTTTAATAAACGGCGGACTCCGCGACGCAACAATGGAGGGATCCTCGATAATGATAGCGGCAACTGGAGGCAGTTTCCATCCTTTGTTGATTCATTGTTGGCGGAATTCGTGATCTGAGCCGATTGTCGCGCACCAATCCATCGCTTCATTCGAAGAGAACTCTCTAGCCTTTCGGCGAAAGAAAGGAACCGTGATCTCCTTTTGTTTTTTTCCACTCGAGGAAGAGATATTAGAATGTCCTCGAAGTTTGTTCCAAAGGGATAATGGAAAGGGTGAAGTTATTTCCGCCGAATTCTCCGGGATGGGAGGGTATAAAAAATGTATTGATCTATTACTGCCATACTTTTGAAGGCTTTTATCTCGAAGAAAAAATCTATTTTGTTTCTCTTTATAACTTTCCGAGGTTGTGGCGAGCGATGATTTGAAGGAAAGCAGTATAGCATTTTATAGACTTTGGTAGAACCATAGAAAGTTTTCCATGGGTGCTCAAGGATATTCGCCCATTTTTTGTTAAAGAAAACATGGACTTATTTAATCGCTTTTCGAAGAATTAGAACTGTATATATTTTAACAAGTGGGCGAAATAATTAGCTAGGTACAATAAAAAAAACTTTTTCTGTTATTACTAGCTATTTCTTGGAAAATAATTTAGAACTCCATTATTTCTGGGTTTCCGCGTGGGTGAATTTAAAGAGAAACGTCAGTAGACTGATAAATAAGATTAAAGTTTAATTATGTTAGTTTCAGTTAAAAACCGTTATAAAATTACCAACTGGTTGCGAAAAGTTTATAGATCAATTCTAAAGAATGGGAAATCTCCATTTGAGCTCGGATTCGAAAATGTTGATCAACTTGGAAGAATAAGTAATGTTTTCATTTTCGGAAAATCTCGAGCCTGAACTCGTTTTTTGAACTACGTGAAGACTTTTATCGATCGTTATTCAACTTATTGTGAATTGAAACATGCACAATACTCTTCCTATTTGCTATTTCAGAGTGGTTGGGCAATACCTAAAAAATGCATGAACACATTAAATCCATATCTTTTATTTCATAATATAGTATAAAGATTTTCAACTTACGTTTATATTCATACATATAATTATACTTATTTGATTCATAATTAAGTTTATATTTTAAACAATGAAACGCATATTGTAATATTGTTAAAAGTGCTCGTTGCACTGATTGTGGTCATTTTACACGTAGGCCCCCACCGGGAATCGAACCCGGGACCGCTTTCACCGAAGTCGAATGCGTTACCCACTATCCGGAAAGCCGAATCGAATATTTCATACATTTTAAATCCAGTGAAAAACTTGATGCTTACTTAGAGACAAAAAATATAAATTCAGTTTTAGAGTTTTTAAACGTGAAAATCTTTCAGATTTTCGGGACAGGCAACCACTTATGTCAAAAATAAATCATCCACAAACCCGTCAACTGATCTTAATAGACTTGGGAGATATTGAACAGCAACGAAATTAATTTCGCTTTTTTTGTCTTCAAATTAACTCACAACAATATGAACATAAAATAAATAAATATAGCAATAAATAGATATAATAATAAAGAAATTTAACAATAAATAAATATAACTATATAATAACAAATCACAGCACAAACTTTAACAAACAATGCCATAGCAACTTCGCTAAGTTACGCTACTGGGCCGACTTCAACAAACAGGGGAATTCACACATTACTTTTATTACAATAGGACAAAATATCTAAAAAAAAAAGGGTCGGATGTACACATCGATGACGTATTAACCGGCCATTCTAATTTCCTAAGAAATATGTTTGATGCAAATTTTACCAGTGATTTGAATTTGAAGTTTTAAGAGTTGTATGCCAATAGGTAACGCCTTGCATAGTCATCCTTATGTAACGATATCCTGGGCTTCACTTTTTTCACAATAATTTCGGATAGAGGAGTGAAATAGTTTACAAAATCTCAATAACGTTCTTATCGTTCACGGTTACCGGACAATCTCAAAAATTTCACCAATATAAGTCTCAAAAGTTATCTCGTCTGTTTTCCAGATACATTTTTGTGAACAACTGACACATTTTGTCAAGGTTAGAACGGAGAGAAGATTCAGAGTAGAATTGGAGGGTTAATTACGTTTTTGTTAACTTTTTCCAAGTTGATTTTAGAAACTTATAAGCTGCAGTCTTTCATGGGTGATTTTTCACCTTTGTCCACTGCAAAAAAACCTTACATTCACCTTGTTCTATTGCCCACTTAAGTACTACGTACCGGAGGTTTTACTGCGCCCATTGCATGCGACCTTTCGCTTTTGACGTCACGCCTAAAGGTTTTTCCAGGGTAAACCTCACGGGAAACTTGCTCTATCCTTACTTTCCTCACCTCCTTTAGGGATATAGATAGAGGCGATTGGAAAACTTCCGCCTCTATAAGCCATTCTATAGACTTGTTAAGTTCTACGCGCAAACAAAGCGTCCAAACTTTGTGGAAACAAGAAAAAAGGCTGAATTTCGACGTTGGAAAATGGAATAATATGCTTTTAACGGCGTGAAAATTTGTTTTGAATGCAAAGAGAAAAGAAATGTAAATTTAGCTTGCATTGAAATACATATATTGTAGCAAATGAGAGTGATTTAAATGGTACACAGATCCTCTGGTTATTTTAGCTACTTAATGGACGCTTCCAAAAGGAACAGTAAACATTTGAGTTGAACGCCATAGTTATTTTATATTTAAAAAANTAAACTACTTCTAGGATACGTTGATACGTTCGAAAATATCCTGGAAAACGATCATTGTCGTTCGCCATAAACTATTGTTACGTCTCATTGTTGTGATTTTGGATATTTTAAGAATTATCATCTTTAGATGTCTTTAGCAACAATGTTTCACAACAATACCCCTCAGTTTTACATGAGCTTAATGCGTTCAGAAGGTATGGTATAGTATTGTAAAAAGTGCTTCGAAAGCGTACGTAATTCTGCACGTAGGTCCACCTGGAATCGAACCCGGGACTGCTTTCCCTGAATTCGGACGCGTTGCCCCCCAGGTTATCGCGAGCTCCTTCATGAGGTGCCCGCTTATTGTCGCTTATCTATTGTTGTTTACTGTTGTGCGTCTAAGTTCGTGGTCTTTGCATTATCAGATTCTTGTAACAATACGGTTCAAATACACCACTCAACAATACAATCAACTACAACAATATATCTACAACTTACTTAAGTATGAATATTTTCCAGACGCGGTCAGGTCTGATTCTGGAAACTTCTCTACCGTCCCTCGCACATCAGAACATTAATTTAAAGTATTGTAAGTGCTCGTTAATTAGATACTCATTAATCCGATGTACACTCAGTATCAAATAGTAAACGTAGCATTTTGTGTCACACTTCACAATTGCACACGTGCGTTCCCACGAGTACGGAAATCCCATTTCCACATCGCATACACGCCGAAATTAATGTCTGTTAACGCATGAATATATCCAATAATCGCACACATGAAAATGCATCTAAGCTTAGATTGGGCAAAAAGATATGATAACCTGTGAAAGAAAGAGGGAAAGCTTTTCATTAATGCTACGAGGAAAATGTACTCACTGTTACCAGGTCGCAAGTAGTAATGAAACAGACATCAAGGCTGCGGATTCGACATTTACCTGGAAGAAAATAAATCCTTTTAGAACATTTTGATACTGTCAGGTTCAACCAGAGCCTAAATTATAATGTGATGATGATAATATGCAATATTCCCAAGGAGAAACAGACATGAAAAAAGTCTTACCGCTTCGGTACTCGAACCACGAACATCGAATGTAATGTAAGTATACTAATGAACTATAATGGAATGTAACGTAATGCAATGTAACGTAATATAATATAATGTAATATAATGTAATGTAATGTAATGTAATGTAATGTAATACGATATAACATATCATCAAATAAAATATGTAAATATACACCAAATACAATACAAAATATCAAGGACTCAATGTAACGCAATATAATAACACACAGTGATAACCAAACACCAATTTGGAGGTCAGTCAACAGATGTACGAGTATGCACATATTTACGAAATCTATGGATTTGGTATATAATATAAATAAAGAAATATAGATGGATAGACTTGCATCTTACCCCATAAGGAAGAATTGCAAAGGCACATTTTCCTCTATCCTAGGGCATAAATGAAAAATAAATTGATAAGCCACAGTCCTAGCAAAAAAAATATTGCAGGGACATTTTCTTTATATAATGTGCGATTTCTGAATCTTAACATAAATCTTAAGATTCATAAACTGTGCCTAAAAAGGGAAATTATAAGTTGTAAACATTAAATACATACATTCACATAAGCCACTTCATCAGGCTCAAATTCAACCACAGCCCCCTAGATGTTTTCCCGCCCAAAATGAAACTTCCCTACCATTAGATAAAGTTTTAAAAACACTCCGTAAGCCGTCTTTCGGCAAGCGGAACTCGCGCTCTGAGACAAACGGGAAGCTCCGGATTACCGATTTTTGGGAAGCCCAATGATCATTTCGGAGACAAAGCCTCCATCCTTAGGGGATCTCCACAAAGGAAGCTCTTTTTCTTCCCTAACATTCTTCTTCCTATCTATAACTCTGTGCATCCCTCTTAACACAATCTGTCTCAATGCTACCATTTGTTACACCTTTCCTTGATCAGGGTCTCTATCGCAGTAGACAGCGTGAAAGATGAGTGGAACCTTTGTCTTGAAAAAGGGATAAAGATCGCGACACACGTCAAAGCTTCATTCTTCGGCTGCCAGATGTCCCTCCTTAGCGCCAAAGGTTAAAATAGAAAGAAGTCTATATATAGAACCACAATACCTTTCACGAAGGAAAAGAAGTATCGTAGCCGAAGTTTCCATTTCGAATTCGTTCTAATTACAACCCTCTGTCTGATGGATTTGGCATAGAATTTCCGTATATATCATAATTTATTTTACCATAGAAATTCGCTTTCTCTTGAAATATTGCTATAATGTCACTCATTTCAGGCTGATCTCTTTCATCCAATCTTAACTAATATCATTCAGTGTATTTATTGAGGCCTTTCTGTTGTATTCAATATATGCGTATAACTTTTAATCTACTATAAAAGTATATTTTATTTAACGTGGGCATATTTTTCTAGATTTATGTTAATTTTAGTCAAAACTTTTTGTTATTAGTGTAATATTATTATCAAGTGATATCTCCAGAAGTAGGTGGAAGAGAAGCCATTTTGGTCTAACCTTGCAGTAATAGTAAAATAATAATAATCATAATGCTATAATAACAACTAAAACTACAAAAACGACAATGACAACAATAATAATAATAATAAACAACAATAAACGTGTTTGAAAATATAATGGAGGGGAAGGCGCATGGCAAGAGAGGTAGAGGAAGGCCAAGAAAGAAGTTCCTTGATGATGTAGGAAGTAGGATGGGATTGAAAAGTTACGCTGAATTGAAGAGAACTGCAATGCAGAGGGACGCATGGCTGCAGAGACAGGGCCTAGCCTTTACAAGATAATGATGAAACGTGTTTGATGTTTTCTCGTATTTGCTAAAATTTCGCAGAAGATAACTCCCACCTAGTATTCCACGAGAACTACTTAGGGATGTAGTATACAAATCCCTGGGAAAGATAAATCTAATCTATTAATCTAAAGCTTAAACCAAAATTTCAGCACTTAAAGGGACGGTTCTTTTGGACAACCCTATCCTTTTTTTCCTAGCCATTCTGAACTGAAAAGTAAGGTTAGGAGTCCGCCCCCAATCTTCCAGTGTTCGCACCAGCTTTTTCATCCTCCTAAAAGGAACCGTTAGCGTCGCCTATATGCAGGTTTGAGGTTCCGAAGCGCAATAGAATAGATTTGATTAACAAATGAATCCCCCTGGAAGCCGAAAGATGAAGTTGCATGCTTCGCAAAGCGAGATGAAACCTTTGAAAGATGACGTAAATTTAGCTCGGCTTTGAGGAAACTCCCATATCATAAGGAGGTGGTTTAATAAAGGTAAGGTGTTAGATTCGGGCGGATAAAGCTCGGAAAGCAGCGAGGAAAGAGTAGAATATGAAATCAGATGCAACTATTAATTACTAACGTGTGCGCTCTATTGATTTTTGACTGCAAAAATAAAGTTATTTAAGATTAGTTACAACAATGCTCTGCCTAGCAAGACACAACTTGGCCTACTTTGATCGGAAACTACAATTATTCAAATCAGATTCAATCTTGCTACCAATAATGTAAATTCTCGAACAAGTCGCTGTAACAATGCTTCGACAATCAACAGCAAAGAAAATTGATGTTGATTGGCAAAGCATTGTTTTAGCTAATTATTCGAAGACATACATTATTGGAAGCAAGATTGAATCTGATTTGATTCATTGTTGTTTTAAGTCGGTGGAGACAAACTTTTGTGCTGCTTGGCAAAGCATTGTTGTTAGAAATTGCTCATTATTGCTCTATGAAATTGCAGACGAATGCGTCTCTGGATGAAACATCATGTGTATCCAATGACTGTCATTCATACACAACGTGGTTAGTCAAAACTACGATCACATGAATACATACACATTGTATAACGTACGCACTTGTTATACGAACAGTTTCAGGAAGCGTCATTTATTCTTTCCAGTGCCACAACCGTTGTTTGAACGACTTTGCAGAAGTGAAAAAAACACAAATTTTATAGAGTGAACGTTATACATTTGAAACAGTGTGAGACGTTTTTTTTTTGCAATACTGAATTACCCTACCTAAATCCCCATATCCCTAAATATTCTTAACTCTAATTTGGTTCGCTCTGCGGGATTAAAATACAAAAGCAGCTGTCCATCATGAAGACAGAATCATAAGGACATACATTGAACCACTGTATGCAGATAATTGAACTATTAAACGTCCAAGAACAGCTGTAAACGATGTGTCAGACGAAAGGACATATGTATGGCAAATGTCTCCCATACTAGAAGATTATCCTCAAGAATTACAGGGAGATAAGCTTCTCTGAGAAATCAGCATCTCTTCCCGTTCAATTGTGACTAGTTGACCTACACTTCCAATAAGGTTCCAAAGGCTCGTGTGAGCTTAGCATCCTCCGCCGTTTCAAATGGGCAAATTGTGTTATAGTTAACGAACTACTCATAGTCCTCTCCATGTATTCAACCAACGTTCCTTTCCTTTTACATACCTCATTTTCCCGTTACCACAAACAAATGACTGAATCTAGAACACTACATTTACTCTATTCCGCACCTCACAAATATCTCCGTGTTTTAAGATAATTTTTGTAACATATTTAATTATCCTGATTTTATATAGTACATATTCAGGTACGTTTTTCTTTCAATAATCAAATTCTGAGCTTTTCGTTTACAGGTCACACCAGTAATTGATTATTTATATATGCATAAATAAGTACATTTNAAATTTAAGCTATTTAAGGAAAGGTAGATTATTGAAGAAACAAATTTAAGCTATTTAATTGGAGTGAATAAATCTCTACATCTCCCAATGTGTCTATATTTAAAAGTAGCGAATGAAACTTTCTTGCTTCCATATTCCAATAATTTTCACATTTCTGCTTTCTATTTCTCCATAGTTTTGCCATTTCAATGCAATATCTTTGCTATATAGATTTTATTTTTTGATATTCATCTTTTCGAATTCGATTGAAAAGATTTCCTCATCTTGTCTTTTACAGACTTATCTCCGTTCAACTGTGATGGTATTAAAGCCACTGAGGCATGAGTGATGCTGAATAATGGCATTAAATTTGGCACTCTTTATTCAGAAACACATAAACGTAGTAGAAAAGGGATGGAACGGTATGGATATAACGCATAAATTACAACTTGTCACGCATTCGTGCGGAAAGTGACCTTTAAAATGCAGGAAGAATCACTTAAGCCCCTCCAATTGCTATCAACAGGTAAGTGGGAATCCACACAGCCTTCTTACCCGTAAATCCTTTTAAAAATCCTAAGATTAAAGCGTAGCAACCGAAAGAAGCTGGACTAGGGAAAATACGAGCCCAGCAAAAACACTTTAGAAAGGCAATAGTGTGCATTTAGGCTCGAAGTAACAACTGAGGCGTTGTTAAAAATTTCACTAAAGAAATTAACCCAGAATTTCCCTCCAAAAATGCTTGGGTAAAAATATCTTTCTATAAAGGAAAAACTTGATAGCAGTAGAATAAATATTATAAATAATTTATACGATAAGAAATATATTGCGTTATTATGATCTTACGGCAGAATTTTTTTGTGCTTAGAAGGACCAGATATATACGATAATAGATAGATTTTTAAACTAAATTAAGTCCCGTCATGCTTGATGGGGGCGTTTACTAGTATATATGATGTACGTGCGCGTATCATGTTATATAATGATTTGACATAATTATACGGTATTTTCGTCGAAAACCTCATTCGATTAAACACACATTTTTACGTTGAAGATATAGACATGGGTAACTTTTGTCAATGGATGTTTGCTTAAGGTCTAATAGCGTTATTCTCAAAGCATTCTTGTGGAATTCTGAGGAACAAGCCCTCTCCCTGAATAAAACCTTGAACAATTCCTGCTTGGTTTCCACGTTATTTTAATACGAGGTCCATATCTCCATCAGATATTCTCGTCTCTGGTTGAATAATTTCTCATCAGATCACCGTGTTCGCTCGCGAAAGAAAGGATCTTGAATTTTCTTTCAGAACCAACCAAGTGGGACAGGGCGAAATTTTGAAAATTCACGCTCTAGGAGCTTTTTTCCATTATTATAGCTAGGTTTTTTTTGTAAAGAAAAAGTATAAACGGGATTCATTTAAGAGGAAACAGGCTTTACTCGTCGTCCGCCACTGATATGTACCAGGAAAAATGATTTTGGTTTTGA
This sequence comes from Ladona fulva, assembly GCA_000376725.2. Classification (NCBI taxonomy): domain Eukaryota; kingdom Metazoa; phylum Arthropoda; class Insecta; order Odonata; family Libellulidae; genus Ladona; species Ladona fulva. The sequence continues at coordinate 1,232,515 of KZ308158.1, forward strand.
AGAAATAATGGAAGATTGGTTTCCGTAGGGTAAATTAGAAATGTTGAGTCCATTGTTGCGTGGTCGAAGACGGAACAAACTGAGATTTCTCCCTTTCACATTTATACAATATTTTTAACCCATAAACATACAGAAAAATTTTTCAAAAATCCCATAAATTTGGTTTCACCACCTTATTTTAATCTATGTAACCTAAGCAGAGGTAACAATCATTGTCTGCAAAGTAGTCAGTTCGGAAGCCAGTGTAAATCTCATACCCTTCACCTGAAGCTAGTGGTGTGGGAATGAGGCTTACTAGGGAAAGTGAGGATTGAGGTATATCCCATAAACATCATCCCCTTCACCAGATGCTACGACAGAGTGTGTAGTGGGAATGAGGCTTGCCAGGGAAGGCGAGGATTGAGGTAAATCCTATGAAATTGCTTACTCCACCTTCGTTTTCTGGAATCCAAGTAAAGTTAGCAATGGCTTCACTCACTCCCTGCTCAGTATATAGTACGGAAGTCAGTCTAAACCTCATACCCTTTACTACCACAGGCTCTGGTGTGCGAGTGAGGTATACTAAGGAAGGTGAGGATTGAGTTAAATCCCATAAAACTGCTGACGACACCTTCGTTTTTTAGAATATAAGGAAACGTAGCAAGTATTTCATTTATTTATACAAAGCATTCAATTCGGAAGCCAGAGTAAACCTCATACCCTTCACCAGAAGCTACAAGTGATAAGGAGTGGGAATGAGGCTTATTAGGGAAGGCGAGGATTGAGGTAATTTTTCCATGCTTTCTTCACTGGGGGAAAACGCTCTAAGTGGACCAAATCCCCCTTATGACAGAAAAACAACCCAACGAATAACAAAATTTCATAGGAATAAATGAAGGACGGAACATAAGAACTTAAATTAAAATAAAATTTTACGACAATTGTTGTAAACCGTTTTGGCGAATTATCTATACCGATGGTCGATGACAACAAAACAAACTGTAAACGTAAAAAATACGCCTTCGATAACATAAAAATCAAAGAAGTGGGTATGTAATGCTTGACCAAGGTTGATTTTAGCTTTTCCACATGTTTATTTTCTTCTATTACGGAAAGGTAGATTGTTGAAGAAACAAATTTAAGCTATTTAAGGAAAGGTAGATTATTGAAGAAACAAATTTAAGCTATTTAAGGAAAGGTAGATTGTTGAAGAAACAAATTTAAGCTATTTAAGGAAAGGTAGATTATTGAAGAAACAAATTTAAGCTATTTAAGGAAAGGTAGATT
>KZ308158.1:1247131-1275598 GCA_000376725.2 Ladona fulva
TCAGACACTGCGAGAAAGATCAGAGAAATAGATGCTAAAACGAATCGATACAAGAATTCATTTTTTCCGCGAACGATACGCGAAAGTAATAGATTAGCGAAGTAAATTCAGTAAATTCATGGTGCTTGCACCCCCTGCCACACGCCGAAAGGCGGCTTGCAGGGTACTAATGTAGATGTAGATGTAGATACTGGAAGTTTTCTTGTCCTTTCAGAATAATGTCTGGGACGTAAGTTTACAATTGTTATCAGCCTTTAAAACAATAACCTAACACTTTATTAGTGCAGTGTTGCCATATCTCTTTCCCATTGTCATAAAACATTTGAACCTATTGCCTATTCTTATATTAGTAGATTCATCAGTATTGTTGACCTCCATTATTGTCGACAAGAACGATTCCCCATTATAGCGGTTCCTCTTCCCTTCCCCTTTAAGCATTGCTGCCATTTTTCATCCTCAACCATTAATCCACCCTTTCCGTTTTGCCCCATCCTCAAACCTTTTTCACACAATCATTATCACACCCCCTTTTCATTCCATACCATGTTTCACTTCCGCTTTAGATCCTCAGATTTCCCTAATTTATCTCACTTCTCCTCTCTTCTGTTCCCATGGATACATCATCCTCTTCCCGCGGAGGACGTTATCTCTTTACTACGAATTCTCAAGCCTTCTCTTTCGCTCGCTATTGGAAAACTTTCAGCACATACGCAGTTTTGCTTGACTGGCACATGTTGCCCAAAGCGTTGCCAGGTTTAATCCCGCGAAACAGCGCTTGCTTAGTTTTCGAGGTAACGATGGTGAATGGAAAGGAATCGCGCTTTTATATCGCGGGGGAAGACTTGAAATTTTGGATACGTTGTTGTGTGGTAGAATTATTAAGAAGAAAATTATGCATTGGCTTCGTTAATTGTCTACGGGCTGTAGGCAACGGCAACCATTGTTTGGTTAACAATAAGAATTGTATGAAATAATTGCGAGTAAATACAGTAATAATTACATTAAAGCGTACTTTTACTGTCAGCCATTGTTTGGTAAACAATAAGAATCCCATTAAATAATTACGTGCAAGTACAACAATAATTACAGTAATGAAAATTTTCCTTCTCTGAGTATTCCAATGTAAGTCAAGACTGTTTGATTGCTTGTCACAGATCATCAAAAGCAACTTCTAACGATCTAAAGCTACCAATCAATGTCATGGCGACTACAGTGAATGAATCTCATTGACAGACTTTCTGGCAACTATGACTGAAGTTGATAATTGCTTTTGATAGACAATTTTCAAACTTTCATAGTAATTTTATTTATTCTTTTTTTCTTTCAATTCCATTCGTGCGTATGATATAACTGAAATAAATAAATGAATAAATAGTCATCTTCTTCAATGATTATAATCAATTTGCTATTCTGAATATCTGATTATCACAAAAACAGCCGTGCAGACATGTAGAGAGGGCAGGGCAAGAGGGGCAAGTGCCCAGGGCGTACAATCTTAGGGGGGCGCATGTGAAAGTTACAATTCACTGAAATCGAACAGTCCGATATATATTCTTGGCTTGGGGATCCTCGCAAATTTAAAGCATACATTTAGACCTTGCAGTAAAAATTTCTTGCATATACTGATTCAACTACGACGTTGAAAGTAAATCAGTTTTGGATTTTGGAAAGGAAATCCTAGCGTTAAACCTGAAAATTTATATTCTTTTGCAAAATAAGTTTGAAAACCCTCAAAAACTTTCGTAAAGTTTTATAACTTGAGAAACCAAACGCCACTTATTGGCTACAAAATGTCATGTACCCAGGGCGAAGAAAGTTAGCGCTGTTTCTTTGCGTCCATGGGTATGAAAATTACACACACTCCTATTTTGGAAGGTCAAACTGAAATGAAATTCGTTTGAGTTGCTATCAAGTAACAAGGAACCAGAATGAAAATGGTAAAATGGTGTCTTTCTTCAGTAATGTAAACACCTAACATAAAAGAATTGAAGTATTTTTCGAATATAACCGTTTTTGTAACGAACCGAGCGCGGTGGCGGAGTGGTTAGCGTGCGAGCACCCTAACGCTCCAACCTCAAAAGAACGCCAGGTTCGAATCCTGGGTAGGCGGATTTTTTCAGGACGTAAGTGTTTGTCCTTTGTTATTGTTTGAAATCACCCACGGCAATGATCCGATAAATAGATGTTTGTGGTGGCATTTGGAATATATATATAAAAAAGAAATGTTCGTCTCAATATGAGAAACTTAATGAGAAAACCAACTATAAAATAAAACCAATATTAAATTTTTTTCTGAAATATTCGATAAGTATTTTAGATAGCACGTCATATGGACAGCCCAAACTGTGTTAATCAATTTGGCAATATCTAAAAGAAGATTTACAAAGTAATGAGACACGTGGTTTCTCCCATAGATAGGTTTTGCATAAAAGAACAATTAAATTCTCTTTCATAGACAATTGTATAATAATGACGATGATGACAATACTAATAATGATTTTTTAAAATTTCATACCCACATACAAAATTAACGCCCTGTCAGGCTAACAGTCTGTCGGTAGGACGGATATGAGCAAAACAGAATTACACATATCAGAAATAAAATTCCAAAGTAATGCAGCTTAATGCTATGATAATAATAATAATATAATTGTATTTTTATGGGTTTTACAGTATTGTGCATCTTGAGTACTTCTTTCACCTTCTTCGTTTAATAACTAATAAACTGATATACATCACTTATTCATTTTACATATAACTGATTTACTTTCATTTCGTAGGTCGGAAAGGTCAAAAATTTGTAGAAAATCACCGATGTGGTCTTTCCCTCACAGTATTGTTGTCAGTGTTTAAGTTGTTCTCTTGTCGCTAAGTATCTGTTTTGATGGGTATAGGGATTAGCAGATTGTTGTCTAGAGAACTCTTGTTAGTTAAGTTGTTAATTAGTTACCCAGTCGTGTCTTATTCACATGGATATTTATTTACATGGCAACGGCAATATAATTAATTCGATGAAGTCGTTTGTTGTTCACGAAGCTATTGTTGATGAATACCAAGGACTCAATTGTATAGTTTTCTATAGTGATCTACATTTTTATGAAGCAATTTATAAAATCCTAGGAGTTTTTTTAACAATTGTTTCTTTATATTGGTTCTAACTTTAGGCATGGTAGTACCTACCGCAAGTAAGTATTGGGCTCGCAAGCTACTTGATTTCTAGTTACGATCATTTGACTGTGACCTCATATTAGCGAAAGCCTCTCATTATAGAGACCCGTATTCGATATTGGAATTCGGTAACAGGCCTCGAGATTTACCCAAAATCGGAGTGGTTTCTGGAAGATTTGTGGACCGGTTGAATCCCTCGCCATTAGGCAAATGAAAGTCCACATTCAATTAGCCATGGTTGACAAATGTACGAGGGTAAGGTGAAATGTTCTCGGTCTGACTCAGAGATCAGAATCAGCGAAAATGTACGATCCCTGCCTGGGCGCACGTGTCATTAGTTCGCAAGACAAGTTTCAACTTGTTCTCTCAAGTAGTTTGTTTACACGTACTGTTGCAGTAGACGTCTCGTAGGTCGATATGTACACCGGCTTTGAGAAAGTCCGGGCTTTTCTCTTTGAATTAACGATATAAAATGGATCAATCTGATCGCTTTCTCCATTTTAAGATGGGCAAGCACCTCTCGAGAGATACTCGAGGCTTAAAAAGGATGCACCGTGTCTTAATTTTGTTCCTTTCAATATCTTTTGGTCAAACAGAATCTTTCGTCTTATCTCCTTCCTTTAAATTCTTCGAATTTTAGCTCAATTGCCGCGACTGAAGTGTGATTAAAAAGATTGAAGGAGTTTGTGTATTTTAGGTAGAGGATACATAAAGGTGTCTTTATATATTAATATATAATTATGTATAATTAATTAAATATATAATTATAGCGCCTCAGGGAGTGTTCTCACAAACAAATGGAAGTTTCCATGGAGACTGGGTTCTTCACTTCTGGTTAGGTGATGGTTAACGATTTGGATAATGATTCCGAATTTTCATTTGAGCTAAATCTGGAATTATTTGTGTTTTTACCGAATCCCTACAAAAAATCTCAGAAGAGTTACCATCAGTGTTTATGATAAGGTCATGACATTATGACCTTTTCAATGACCGAGCGAAACTTTGAGGCTGTAAACTCCAAGCTTTTCCAGCAGAAAAGATACGTTCTCATGTACCAAAAACACAAACTCTCCTTTAATTCAATCAACCGTTGACTCGTTTTCCTTGTTTAACTAAAACATCGGACATCTTTAAATACGCTACGGAAGCGATCTGATATATTCTGGAGTAAAACAAACCCGTAAACATAGACCTGGTAACCGCATAATGGAAAATAACTACAGCAACCGCCTCAGGGAGGAGGAAAAAACGGGGCGTCGAAAAGAGGTATGAATGTCTCAATTTACTAAGCTTGAAAATATCGATGCCGTTCATTTGATACATCAAAGACAGAGTGGTATATAAGGTTGTAATTGGTGGAGTATTAAAGATATTCGTGGACAATGCTGCACTCGAAATCAATAAATATATGATTAACTTAAAAATGTTGCATATAATTACTATAGTATTACCTTATTATTGGTAAGCAAATAAATAAAGATTATTGTTGCTAAAATGTACGTAATGATGACATATTAGATATCTAACAATGGTATTTAGTAAAACACATAATAGCACAAAAATTCTGATTAAATATATCCAACAATACAGCCCCTGAAATAAAAATAAATAACTAATAGCTCAAGAATGTTGCTTCTGATTATTGGCACAACAATCGTCACAGTAACTGACCACAGCAGGACAATATAACTATGGCTAAAATCAGACCTATATCATAACAATAAGTTCGCCACAAGTAACAAAAATCGGTACCCTGATTGTTGAATTGTAACAATAAAAGTGACGATTTTATTATGCGATTTTTGGCCTTGAGAAACCAATTTTACAATGAAAACTTGTCAAGTCACGAACACAAACAATTGTGCCCATGCCGGGTTTCGAACCCGAGATCCCGACGATGCTAAAGTAACACTCCAACCGAGGTAAGTCGCAAATGTCAGCAATAATGACAAACAACAATGAAGAACGTCTCTAAGCATCTGAAATCGGCGTTTGATGCAGAATCAACGTAACCCTGTGTCGCTAAGGGAATCCAATTCTAAATAAAACTAGAGTTTAATGGATGAAGAGACAAATCCTTGCGCTGGAAAAAGAATACGAAAATTAGTAAAACCACGCAGCCTCTACCTCAAGGGGAAAGTACTATTCTACCGAAATGCCTTTACACGAAAATACCTGGAAATCAGGAATCGGGAGAGAGATTGGTTAAAAAAGGAAATCAAGAGGAAAAGAAAAAAAAAGATTTCCTCAACTCCAATATCCGTATTTCTGGTGGCTTCACTCCAGCCACCAGATTCAAGACGAGATGCGAAATGCCACTGTTGATTCCTTCGCTCCATTTCACCCTCGGCCAGGTTTTCATATCTCCTATTTTACCCGCTATTTATAACTTCAGAATCCTTCATGCAACTACGATAGAAATTGTCTGTTACCAAGAATAAGTGGGGCAAGTGAAAACATCTTCATCTCCCCGTTTTTCATAATCCAAGCGCGTCGGAATGATTTGCCTCCCACGCTTACTGTTGCACTATGAGGTGTTTACCTTTATGACGTCAGAGTGTGTGACATACTGCGGTGTTGGCAAACTCGCTACCGAAATAAAGTACTATCAAGAGGTTAATATTTTTCTTTTTTTATACCTCAGGGCCAACTTCATTATACTTTATTGAAAGCGTCGTTGATGTTAAATTAGTTGATGATACTTGAAAAGAACATAGGAACTTTAGGCGGTGTTGCCAAAATTACAACGGAAAAATGTTCCTCAAAAGTCGTTTAGAGATTCCTATTATCCAAGAAGTAAGAATGATATTATTTTCATACTGTTTTCGTCTTATATCTTAAAATATTATTGGGAATATATAAAAAACTGGACAGTTTTTACACCTGAAAATTTTATAAGGTAACAGTCTAAGTTAAAATTTAATTGCTTACGTGCGTGTAGATTATGTGAAAAATCCATGAAAAATGTCTGCTAAAAATTCTTTAAATGTGTAAACGAAGGCAACCCCCTGCGCTAAAGATATCCAAGGATGGAAACGTATGGAGAATTTACGTGAATATGATAGCAAAAATCGTGTTTATTCCAAAGAAGGTATGTTTGTAAATATATTTTGCACTAAAATGAGCATCCACAGTTCTCTTATCTACGTAGTATTGTTTTCTCAAGCGCTTCGACAGCTGAAGTCATTTCGCACATATAAGCCACCAAACGGGAATAGACCCGGGACCAGTTTTACCAAAGGCGAACGCGTTACCCACTTGGCTATTCGGGAGCCTCTCTAAGCATCGTAAATGGTGTAACACCAAGAGTTTATAATCGATTTTATAAGGTGTAGCTGCAAATTTGGACTAATCTCAGAGAATTAGCAGCATTAAGTCTCCAAGCAACGTTACGTTACATAGCAACGCTACGGATCCTAGCAACGGCACGGCTCGTAGCAACGTCCCTGCTCCTAGCAACGTTACGTGTCTAAGAAACCGGTTCTTTAAGAAACTCTGCGGCTTTTTGACACCTATTTTGAGATTCACTCGAAACTTTCCGAGAGATGACAAAGAAACTGGAATTGATTACCATCCCGCAGTGGGTTCTTTTTAAGAAGCAATGCAGCGCATGCGCTCAGAAGCGAGTCGAAGAATGACAGCTCGATCTCCTTGGGCCCATTCACTTCCTGTCTCAATGAACCCTCGGCAAACAAACTTTTCCCGTTCATGTTTGCTTCCAACGCGCAAGATTCTCCCGTGGCGCCTCTACAGGAAGCCATTTAAATTGCTCATGAATCATGGTTGGCGAAAGAAGTGGTAAGCCGCTGCAGAAAGGAAAACATTTTGTTGGCAAACGGAATGACGTCTTAAAGCGAAATACTGCGATGGAAACCTATCCCAGAATGCCTTAAAAAAAGGAGGCGAGAAGTCTAGGACAGATTAAATACGTAAAAGAGGAGATCCATTTGAATAATTAGGTTTACGTATATTTTCTGAAAAGGCTTCCTATAAGCAGAGATTCTCGAGGAGTTGTGTATTACCTCTTCTACCAATGGCGGCATTGAAATAAAAAAAAGAAGTCCGTTTTCTATGATAAATAATACTGTATGCGCGAACATACATACATTTATGTAGACAGCCTTAAATTGAGGATGTTGACAGGATAAAAATTCCTCGACTTGTGATTCTAGCGAATTTCAAACATTGATTTTAAATATTCAGGCCAAACTACGTTCTGTAAGCTCGAGGCGAAAATTATCGTTTTCCAGGATTCGACGCTATATATGAAGCGTTCCTATTAGTAACCCCCAGTCAACGGCAAGTTTCCAAGCAACCATGATAATGCTGTTGCGTGGAAGCCATTCGCCAAGTAAAATTTGAGGAAACGTTTAAACTGTGCAATTTATTGCATAAAATTATTTTCTTTCTTCATCAAATTATTTATTGATAGGTTCAAAGCAGTAAATGTTTGAAAGGCTTGCTCACTTCTGGTTCAAGAGTTTTCGAGAAATAAATACAAAGACACTTGAAACTATAGGTACGTTTTGAGTAGCACAAGGAAAATAGTTCGCCGCTATGACAACCACTTCCTAGGGCAATGAGGCGACATGAGCATGAAACAATATTCCGTAAACAATGTATTCCATGTTTAAAATACATAAACATTTGAATGTAAGCTACAAGGGAAAAGACCCAAATAAGGAAGAAGACACGACCTGGATGGAAGGCATACGAGGATTTGCACAGCGAGATGATATCTGTCTATTCGCGATACGCTCGCAAACGATAGCAATTCCAAGACTTGCTGCATAACATAAGGTAAGGAAAGTAGAGAAATATCAAGCGACAAAGACAACATTTCACTATCAAACGATTTTTTTTATTAATACCAAAACTAAGCAAAATCACACTCCGTCAGAGCAAGTCTGTCGACAGAATGTATGTACAGAAAATGGAAAAAAATACACAGAAAAAAAAACAATTGAGATACCAGCTCAGGCTCACCGTAATAAGAAAACCGTTATTCGTGCTGAATAAGAACAGAATACATACAGTACAGAACAAGCCTTATCTGAGAATACACAAAAAATACAGTAGAAATACAAATAAGGCGTGAAAAGAAAATAAAGACAAGGTAATAATACAAACATAGTTGAAGACTCTTCAAATACATCACAAAGCATCTTTTGATTGTAATGACAATTTACAATATAATTAATTATAATAAGTTTACAATACAAGTAAGGCATGAAAAGAGAAAAAAAAGGACAAGGTAATAATAAAAACATAGTTATAAACTCTTTAAATACATCACTAAGCATCTTTTAATCATAACCTTAATATTGTGACAGTTAGAATTTTGAATCAAGTTATTGTAAATCTTTTTATATTTATTCCNAAGCAAAGGAAAACTACCTCACTCCTCATCTTAGATAGAAGATTTTAAAGTATGGTTCATATTCAGCAGATGGTGCGAAAAATTGCAACTGGATCTTAATGCGAATGAATGCTCTGTAGTAGACCTCTTCGAAATGAGACAATTGAGTCAGCACTATCCGCACAAAATTGGTGGAATGAATATAAAAGTAGCAGACTCCGTTGGATGTCTCAGAATCACTATTAAAAATAACTTAAACTCGAGCACGCGTATTTGAAAAATATGCCGTAAAAAAGCTTGGTTTTATAAAGCGCATAGTAATTAGATGCGATGAGAAGGTTAGAGAGCGATGTTATTTCATCTTAGTTAGGCCCCATCTGGAATGTGCGGCGAGTATATGGGNAAATAACTTAAACTCGAGCACGCGTATTTGAAAAATATGCCGTAAAAAAGCTTGGTTTTATAAAGCGCATAGTAATTAGATGCGATGAGAAGGTTAGAGAGCGATGTTATTTCATCTTAGTTAGGCCCCATCTGGAATGTGCGGCGAGTGTATGGGACCCAGCGGATGAAACATGTACGCCAAAACTCGAGAAAGTGAAGGCAAGGCGATAGGATTTGTTAAAAAGTGCTGCGATAGAGAACCAAGCGTTACGAAAATGCTCTCAGAAGCAGTTTGGGAATCCTTGAAAGAAAGAAGATTAGGTTGAGATTGCTTGATAAATTCAGAGAAAGTACATTTGCGGAAGATCGGTTTTATGCGATCCCCTTCTGATACTTTGACCAATCCGAGAGTAAAATAAGAGAAATAAATGCGAGGAAAAGTCGTTTTATGGACTCATCCTTTCCGTGACTGATACGCGACAACAATAAGCTAAAGAGGTAACTCAAAAGCACGGTGTTGACACCCCCTGCCATACTCCGAAAGGCGGCTCGCAGGGTATTTATGTAGATGTAGGGAAGGGTAAGGCCATATGCTGTGATTGGAATGAAGAAAATGGATATCGTATCGGAAATATGATTCGTAACCTTCTACTAACGTCTTAGAGTGGGAGGAATATAGATTACGTTGCTATGAAACGACATGCTATGAAGGTTGGGCACATTTTCAATATTTATAAGGAAAGGATAACATTACGGAAAAAGCTACTGTAACCCTTAAATTGCAGTGGAAGAGCACACATTTCAGTTTTTTACTGGACTACGCTGGAGGGAGCTTACTTAAAATCTTGCGTGATTCCAAGGCTTTACGCATTGCAGTAAAATTCTGCAACCGAGACCAAAATACGAGCAAAGTTTCAGAAGCACGAAAAAAATCTTCGACGGTTTGAAATGCGAGGCGAATTTATGTGACGTGTTATAATGGCGGGCGTCAGATGATCGTCATATAAATTCAAAGACATGAAACATAGCTTAAGCTGTGTAATTTACGATTTCGCCAACGATATTTGCGAACTACGTCATACGAACGTTTTCTTGCGAGTTTTCTCTCGGTTTATGATGATTTAGTTTCAATCAAATCGCTGCGCTGGCGAAAAAGTTCACGAAAATTTGATGATTTTTGATGTAGCTTTCAAACTGTAAAATGGTGTATTTATTTGAAGGAAAAATGACTTTGTAATTTAATAAATGTTTTGTTTTGAGTACGATATTTAATCTGCTGAACCGGAGATAATAATTAAGTATATAATTATAAGTTTTATTCATTCCTGAAATGGTAACAATACCGTAATAACAACAATACTTAGTTACAAAAATGCTTGGTAATTATACCATAACAACGAATTCGCTTCGTATCAATACAAGAATAATAAAAATGGTTCGTAACAGTACTACAATAATAACAATATTTTTGTGAGTTTATTTACGACAATAAGACTTTAAATTACCAATTCTTTTAAAGTTTCATAACTACAGAACTTCGAATGATTTAGTGATAGTATTCTATGAGTTTCCTTTTTCGTATGAAGACAATATTCTTTAGTTTGAATAGTGCTTGTTATACATTCGTGGAACGTTTTGTAATTGAAAAATCAGTATTGACGGAATCAACAATAGAGCTCTTAGAAACAAGGCAATAATTGAATACATTTGTGCGATTGGCTTAAAAACAATATGACCTTTTTCATCGGAAGCTAAATCAATGATAAATCAAATAAATTTTTAGTGAGTCAAATATAAGGAAAAATGACACGTCACTTAATCAAGAAGGAAATAAGTACACTGAAAAACCTAAAATACAACAAATTAAGAACATTTAAGGAGAGAAATAAATCTAAGGAAATATTCTGATAAAAGCTAACATGATTGAAATAATTAGGACTCAAAAGAAAAGAAAGAATAGGCATGAAATAGATGCACGAAATGAGATGTATGCCAAAAGAAATAATGAAGGAAACATGAACATAGAATTGAATGAACGTTATTGAAATAGGAATTAATAAAAAATAAAAATACTTATTAATGAATAGAATAATATAAATCATCAAAAATAAATATATGTATATAAAACAGATCAAATTGGTAATAGCTATAAATCAGCGGAACTTTCCAAACAAAATGTGGTGTAATACGATTAGATGCGGGATGGTAGCTCTGTGATTAGAATACCTGCCCGGACAGTTGGAGACCTGGGTTCGAGTCCCTGTCATGTCGCTATCAGATTTGTAATTCCTTGGGGTTCAACCGAATGGCTTCACTTTGCAAAGTTACCTTTCATCAATCCTTATAATTAGAAGATAATATTAAAAGGAACTTTATTCATAATTGACAAGTGTTTATAAAAAAACTCATGGTACACCTCTCAGAAAATACGAGAGTATCAAATTAGGATTCTCGTCTAAAAATGAAACAACGTAGAAGGGAAATATAAACTCTTTTCTAATATGAGGAGCACTTGAGGAAGTATGCGAGCAGAGTAAAGTGAAGGGATAGCGTATTTGAAAGGGAATTAAGGGCATGAAACCGAAATCTCCTGGGAGTGAAAGGGTTTACAGATGATAATGGACCAAGGATATTATATTTCCCAAGGAATACTTCAAATTACGTAAGCAAACAAAATTAATTGAATGTCGACATCCCAGTGATGAGAAAACAGAGAATATACATTTCTCTTCGTGAAAGTTTTTCAGACTTCAAGAGAGTGGATGAAGCATTTCACGAGATTAATTCGGACTTTTCTGAATGAGTACAACTTTTTGCTTTGCTAAACCTTTCGTTTTGTCTTATTTAAGTAGAATTGATGTGATTAAGACTGTTATACCCCTGTTATTATAACTCGATGAATGGATATTTTTTGCCGTCTTCTGGTAAGGAAAATGTACATTTCATTTAACTCCATCCAAGTCCTGTTCGTGGTTGCGATAATATAGTATACCTCATACTGAAGTATGAGTGCTGCTGAAGGATGGCATTCATCTAGCCCACTCCTCATTAAACCCTCTAAAATTCGTCAATTCCTGAGTCATGAAAGCAAAGGAAAACTACCTCACTCCTCATCTTAGCTAGTAAGCCTCATTCCGTCTCCAAAGAAAACCGAAGCACAACAGTTTAGCAATTCAAACCGTTCCTGGATTTTTAATTAATTAATATCTAGATCCTATTCGAGATAAGAAAAAACGCACGTTTCCATGGAAACCAACGAAAACACTCCTAAACAATGCGACGCTGAAATATTGGCAACGGACCACATAACAATAAACCGTATGTCCCATAAGGCACATTGTTGTTGTTTTAAGATGATGTAATTGTTCAGAATATGAACATCATTTTGTACTATTTTAATTTTCTAATTTTGTAATTTGCCAAATTCTTACAAGCAATTATTTAAAAAATGCAATTTTCTGAATTCGCAAAATTTTGCAAATTGTTCCGCAAAAACAAGGAGTTCTAGAAAAAATTCAAACTTTTATTCTAAAGGGCTCAAGCGTAGAAGATGTAGCCTAATGCATCTTTAATTCCATTTTCTGAGAAAAGAGGTGAAAACTTAAAAATGTAATGCCTTCAGAAATAATCCTCTACTTATGAATTGACTTCCTTGTTGACAATGAACGAAAGGCCTACTTCAGGGTGATTATCCTCTATTCGCATAATGGAATTCCAGTCGAAGACATTTCGTCTTATTCCGAAAGACTTCTCTGAAGGGAAAGGCAATTAGGAAAGGTAATCAGGGGAATTTGAACGAAGGATACCGAGAACGCTTTTCGCGAGTTCTTTAAATTTGAGAACGACCGGAGTTCATCGACCAGAGTCGATGAATATTTCAAGAGCAAGTACGGGAAGATATGCCCTCGATAAATAATTCATATCTATATCAAAGTGTACGGTAGAGGAATCCGAAAGATATTCGCATTAGACATGGGCAAACAAGGAATGGTTTCTCGCAGCGCTTTCTGACATATTCACAAGGAACTGAAAGAGTTGCATATATAGATCAGGTAGGGTGACAAGTTGAGAGACAGAGAACCCTTTTTAGCGATCACCTTTCGGGGAATATTTAAGCAAATTATGAGAAATTTTAAAGGAAGATCTTTTCGTCACATTAACTAGCTATAACCTGGCACATGGAGTACATTTAAAGACTAACCCTAAGAACCGATTTTTATGTATAGAAAACTTCCGTATGTCTAAGTACATTCATAGATATAATCAAATTTTTATGCTACATTTGTATCAAGCCTTAGTTAAAAGTACATCTACTTACGAGTTAAAATCGAACCGATTCATTTGTAACCATCCCTTATTGTTATTCTGTGAATACAATTATCCCTGCAACCGTGAAACCCAATCCAACAATGAAATTTTTATTGAAAGTCATAGTTGGGCAGTCATTGTTGAATTTCCAATGGCCTTAAATCATTGTTGGGTTGATCGGCAAACTAAAATAGAATTTACAACCAAACAATGAAATTTAGCGGAAAATAAACACTTGAGCAACCGTTGTCGATTATGAATAACTTTGATTCATTGTCATATTAATCAGTGAGAAACAATAGTATTTCTAACTTAACAACTATATTTAAATTAAAAGAACAATACCAACAATCGAAGTGCTATTGTAGTTGCCTCAACAAACTCGATTCAAAGTTGCATTGATCAAACCGATATCTTTATTTTGGAAATTATGTAAATTTAAAATTTTTCGTTTTTTTTTGATTTAACAATGAACTACTTTCCGTGTTCATTAAAGAGAAATTAATTAAATAAACTCACGTGGATGAATTTGACAACCAAGAGCAACGCAAAACGATAAACCATTAAATGTATTTTTACAATAATATGTATATTAAAATGGTTCCTCGTTTCGCTTTCACGAAATGTTTCCACCAAAATTGCCTTCATAACGAAACAAAACACCAACTGTAAGCACGGCGTGGAATACGTCTTTGATGGAAGAAAGTGAAAGACCAAGGAAGGAGGTCATAGCTATAAATAGCCGAGAGGCATAGTTCAAGCGAATCTCCCTCAGACCTGTGTCAACTCGAGAATAATAGACTGCTGGGCAAGTGAAAAGAATCCCATCTTAAGACGCGGTGAAGGGTGACTTAAAAGGCAAAATTCCGTAAAGGGAAAGGATAAGGTCGCGGACAGGATCTTAATACAGCCGCTTTAATAATCCTTTCGGCCTTTGGTGAGGTTATCACGTAAGTAAAGGGGCAGTATGTCGTCCTCGTCGCGTTAAAAAAGTCTGCCTCTGCTTAATTATTTTTGGCTCAATCCATCCAGTCAAGTCCATGTATTTGAGGTTTACAAACACTCCCTAACCCAGAACTCGCTCTTGGAGGCAAACGTGAAGTTCCAGATTACCTATGCTTAGGAATCACCCTAAACGCATTTCGGATACAATGTCTCCATTCTAAAGGGTTCCACTATGAGTATGAAATGCTACAGAAGAACCTGAATTGGCGACAAAGCACAAGAACGAAACTTACATGGAAACGAAAATCGTAGCAACCATTGTTGATTCATCACCAACCTTGTATCATTGTTACATTGATTAGTCAACAACAATAGAATGTCTACTCTCAAATTACACCACTGTCGGTTCTACAACAAGTCATTGTTACGCTTATCAGTTAGCAATGATCGAATTTTCAACCTAAAAATGAAAGTCAGATGGAAATTTGTAGTCGAACAGACATTGTTGACACTTCGCCAACTTGGAATGATTGTTATACCGATCAGCTGTTCCATTGTGGCCCTCAGTTACAACCCGTGTATGTCAAGTATAGTCTCAAAATATAAAATCCGTCCAAAATCGCGAAAATCCGGTAAAAACTCGAAAAAGAAGCATATCGCAAGCATGCAAATGATGGGTAAATTTAACCACAGAAACGGCAGACCAGATTCCGAGCAATATAATCTCTATGGCAACAGTGGGCGGGATAATCGAACATTGGAGCAAAAGCACGTACGTTTCCCTGCCATCTTTTTCGCTTTCATCTGTTTTCCGGATTGTTTTCGAGCGACTGGGGAGAATTATCATGAACGATTTTGAATTTCATGAGGGCTGACTCGCAGGCCTTTCCGAAACTTTGGGTCCCGCGCACACCTGCAGTTGAGTATGCGATATCCCTTTCGAGCAGAGTGAGATTTTTCCTTAAACAGTCTGGCTTCGATCTCTTAACGTCGCAGTGTTCAGAGAGAAATGCTTGTTTAAACACTCGACGCGAAAGTGGTTAACTTTGAGACATTGGGTCACATTTCACTCGTCTCTTTCATGGTAATTCTAGGTCATTCTTTGGGGAATATTGTTTTTTTCCCAACGGAATATTGTGAGATATTCTCTAATCGTAGCCTAACGTGATATGTTGGCAACTGTTATTTCAGGATTAAATTAAATTGTGAAATTTATTTATTTTTATCCCACAAAATCCCAAACGTTGATGTACTACGTCATGTCAAGAAACTAAAAATCAAATCTTTTTCTATCATTTAAGAAGAGACGGTTGCCGGGAAACGATGAGGCAACCAAAACTTTTCAACTACACTTCATTGTTTCGTCCGAAATTCAGCGGTTGACTGATGGATATGAATTCGGTTTCCGCGGCAACAGAATTGTTTCGTTTATGATTTAATGGTATCAGGTTTCCAACACAGCAAAGAGACAAGATATTCACAACTTTCCCCATATAAATAAATACCCTGTCATTTTCGCTAATTTTCACTACTGTTTCTGCTGATGAATCAACATTAGAATAAAATAAGATTGTTCCTTCATTATCATTTCATAATAATAAGATAAAACAATCTACCTTTAGAATGATTTTGCGTCTGATTTAAGCTCATATCAGTTTCCAAGGAGAAAATTTTATTTTTCTTTTCTTAAATTTAGGTTACATCGAAACGATATGATGAAATATTGAAAACTATTTCTTCTAAATTTGATTGTTCTTGCAAAAGTGCGATAGCTGTTAACTGATCAACGGAAACTTGGCGTCTAAGAAAACAAACTCATTATCATAAAAATAAATGAAAGTGGTCTGGAAAGAATGTAACGATACGGAAATTTAAATCATTTTCTTCTAAATTATATTGTTACGCAGTAAATTCAATCGGTGTTAACGGATTATTGGAGTTCTGGCTCCTTAAGTAACTAAAAATCGAATCTTTCTCTATCATTTAAGAAAAGTTGGTTGCCTGGAAACGATAAAGCAAACCAAAACTTTTCAACAACATTTAGTTGATTCATTGGAAATTCAGAAGTTGACTGATGGATATAAATTTGGTTACCAGGGCAACAATATTGTATTGTTTATCATTTAATGGTAACAGGTTTCCATGAAACCAAAGAGACAAGATATTTACAATTTTCTACAGATACTAAATATACTTCTACAATATACATATATTGCTACATGCGAGTATATTGGGAAAGGGCTTAGAATATCCTTAGACAAGCTATTTCCGTTTATCTTCAATTGCTTATGAAAGAAAATTCACTTCCAGTTGGCTCTGTTTTTGTTTTAATTTAGTAATTTTTCCAGCAAAAGAAGCAGAAATATCTTACAGATTTTATTCTAAAGGAGCACACTATCTTATACAATATTTTTGTTATATAACGTGCAATTGGTTCTTTTATTGTGATGAATAAATTAGATTTATTANTGTTTCGTCTATTTATCAAAGTTCTCGCAATTTCGAATTTATATGAATGATTCACGTCTAACATAAGATTCTATGATTATTTTCCTTTCTTGTGTCACTTGTCTCAATTTAGAAGGACCATTGTCTCTAGTTAATTTTGTAAAAGAAACGACCTCTACAAGTCATGACAACGTAATTTACGTACATCTCTTATGGAAACGCATTTTCTGCTCTTGGGTTCGAACCCGGGCCTTTACAGACATGAAAATAGTTTTCCTGGGGTGTTCAGCATCGTAGAAACACAATGCAGTTCTCTAAGTCAAGCCGTTTCTGAGATAAATAGGGGTATGGAGAGACGGACAGACGGACGGACGGACAGACATTTGCTTTTTAAATATATGATAGGGCTCGGTATTACAGCTCCTTTTATAGCGTGATTTACTGTAGAATTACCTCTTTGAACTGCTCTTTGACCTACGTACTCGTACATACCCATAGCATACATATCTTCAAGTATACATATCTCATACATATATACATATCTAATAGTAAAATTATATAAATAAATAGTAAAGAAAAAACTCCTGCAAAAAGACCAAGGCCAAGTTAAACGGTGGAATGGGGTACGTAATCTCATAGCCATTCATTCATACAAAATGCTAAGACAGATGAAGATTTGTGAATTAAAAATGCTATCCTTTGTATAAAGAATTAATATTGCCACAATGAAATGCATTAAGTGAAACGTTTTAAGACACTAAAGAGAAAATAGCATTCGAGATGCTGTAAACTGAAGCTACCGGTAATGCGGGTGTACCACAGGGATTCGTCCTTGGCCCCCTTCGCTTAACACATGTCATGATGTAATCCCATTCCGGTAAGCAGAAAAGGGCTTGATTCATTTTACAGCCTCTTTCTTTATCGTAATTACATTTTCGGACTATTTTAACGCCGTGCATTTTCAAAGCCCATCTATTTCTTTTGTTTTCCGAATGAACGTGATTGTTTTCTTCGAGCTTTATCTTTATCCTCTATTTTATGAATCTGTGCATTATTCTACCCGTGGTGATAGAGTAATTATTTTAGGCTCCTGTGGATAGCGACTGAACAGGCATCCATTCTCTTTAAGGAGACATTTGCGTCACGTAGGCAGAACGAATCACAGAGGCGCGTTTACATCGAAAATAGTAATCTCCTTCTCTACTCCTTCTAATTTTATGTTTTTTTAATGTAATTGAATGCTTACCGAAAGACTGATATAGCATTATAGATTATTCATAAAAATGTTAGTATTGTTGGTATTATTGATATTATTAACGTTACTATTGTTACCATCATTGTCATTATTACCATCATCTATACATGTATACAACTCTGCAGCCACCTTATTGCGTGGCAGGGGGTGTAAACATCAACTTTTATGAAAGGGAGTAATGAGAGAGAATATTAAGGAAAAAAAATGGTTTAATTTTCGATAATTTAGTCACAATTTTCTAAGAATTTTCACATTAAGAGGTAGGTGACAGCCAGCCCTGAATTTTTTAGACTCCACACAGCACCTCTACACTTCCAAAATCGTAGGTCGTAATTTATTTAGACTCGTTTCGTAAGCCCTCTAAAAAAATATATGCGGTTGAACTTTTCAAGGAATTTGCAAGCTCATTCAAGGGCGCTTTGGAAAAAGTCGGTTTTTATAATTAGGTGCGACAGAGCTGACCCGGAAACGGGCATTACGGCGATGAAACTCAAACAGAACTGGAGGCAAACGAAAAGAGAGACATTCGGCGTAATATCCTCGACGGATTTCATGGAAATTGAAAGTGAGTTCTTCGGCTAAAATGAGACTTTGTTTGAGCAAATATTACCGAAGACAATCTTTCCTCGAAAATTTGCAAATACACTTAGTTTAAGTGGCCTTTATGAGATGTATTAAGAAGGAAGTTTCCGTCTCAAATTTTTTTTTCGGGTAGATTTTATGCATGGAGCAATCACTTTCATAGTTTTTAATTTCCACCTGGAAATTTCAGAACTGGAAAAAAAATCATTTGCACAATTTTTGCCGAGGCGAAGAACTTCATACGTAATAAATATGTGGTAATCCCGAAAGCGAAAGGCATTACTTCCTAGTCTTGCGAGATCTATTGACACAAAAATTGCAACCATTGAGCTCAACTGTAAGCTAAGTTGATGGTCATGGTTACCAGAGGAATATCTCTAGTCGTCATGGTCACCAATATCCTTGGTTGGCATGATTACCAATACGTTTTTTGTAAGGTTATCAATGGCACCTCCCTACCTTGTCACGGTAACCATTGAAAACTCAGTGATTGTCATGGTAACCAGTATCAAAATGCAAAACGGTTACCATGACAATCAAGGATTTGTTTGGAACTTAAACAACCAATAGTACATATTCGAATCTAGTTATTCCTTGATCGTAAAAATGCAAATTCAAATGAGGTATACAAAGTTGTTTAAAATGCCCCCGGTTAAAACGCTATCCCGCTTAATGCATTTTCTCTCGTAACTTTTCACACGAAACGCATGGCAAAGCTATTGTTTAAAACGCTTTGCTAACTGATTACGCGGCGGATTTTTCCCATCCCCTGATCCAAAGCAACCCCCTGCATCCAATCCCATCTTGATAAAAGAAAAATTGTTCACACTATCGGTATCGTTGTATTCTCTCCTGCTTCGCCTTGTCTCTAGTGGGATTCCTGTAGGCTCTATTATTTGGAATACTTACCACTTATTGCTTACTACTTTTTACTTAGTTCTGAGAGAAGAAAATGAAGAAATCGTGAATCGATACAATTCACACTCCCACTGCCGGAACCGATTACAGCTGTGAGATAGAGAGAGAGAGATTTCCGCATCAGTCTCGCGTAAAGGAAGAACTTAAGATTTAAAAAATCACGTACAAGTGTTTCCTTTCGTCGAAATCTCAACATGTAAACATAGCGAATACACCAGAGTTTTTGATGGACTTTTAAACGCAATTTATTATCCCTAATTGTCCATCAGGTAAAAGTTGCCTCAATGTAGAGAGAAAAATGAGCAAAATGAAGTAATTAACGAAGGAATTATGTCTGTCCGAAAAGCACAGCATTATTAAAACAACTGACTAGACCAGACTTAAATCTTTACTCCTCCACCACTAGATACCGAAAGCCCTGGAGGGGGAATGTGGGTTACCGAACTAGATGAGGAGTGAGTTATTTTGCAATTACAAAAGTAATAAAAAATTAATGAAATTCTTGTTTCATCTGTCTCTAAAGTGTTCAGCACCAAGTCCGTTTTGGAGCTCCTAAGTGGCCCTAAAAAAGGGGCCAAAAAACCCAGGGGAGGGAATAATGCTCACTAAGCAAGATGAGGAGTTAGGTAGTGTTGAGGATGAGGAATGAGGTAGTGATGAAGATGAGGAGTGAGGTAGTGGTGCGGATGAGGAATGAGAGTGATGAAGATGAGGAGTGAAGTGGTGATGAGGATGAGAGGTAAGGTAGAGATGAGAATGAAGAGTGAGGTGATGAAGTAATTAACGAAGGCATAGTGTTTGTCTGAAACACATACCATTATAAAAAAACTGACTAGACCAGTATTTCATAACAATACCGCAGACTAATCCTGTATAGTTCTGGTGAATATTGCAAAAAAAAATTCGCCGTAGTCTGTTAAAATTGTTCGAAAAAATGAACTTTTCAGCATTAAAGAGAACGGCATTTAAGTGAGTTTCTAGGGAGCTACGAGATACAGATGTTTCTCTGCTTTATGTCATCATTTCCATCGTTAACTCAACATGTCTAATTGGTGAACCTTTCTGTATTCAGTATTTAGTGGTATTCAGGCCAAATGAGACGCTTCATACCGATTTTAGAGTTAGAACTGGGAAATAGCGTTAAATACCACGCAAAACTCAGTGACGTGATGATGTACAGTCTTGATATTACATAGAGATTTTAATAACAACAAAAACAGCCACAAAAATAACAACAATAACAACAACAATAACAACAACAATAATAACAACAACAACAACAATAACAATAATAATAATAAGAATGATAACAGTTATCAATCAAGGTTTTCGATTGCAATGAGTTAGCTTTACATATTTACGATTTTGATTAATTCAACGAAATTTCATGAAACATAAGTAAATAGAAACGGATCATAAACTTTACATAGCATTTTAAACTTCAGATGAACAAACTTTCATTGATAAAATAAGTAAATATGGACAGGAAAAATTCAGTTAATATCAATGTAAAGTTAATATTAGCTATTATTTTTTGGGATTTTTTGAAATCAGTAATTCTAACCTTTAAAAAAAATATTTCCAACATTTTCTACTTCCGTAACCAATGTTCATATCCTCAAAGAGCTTCAGCATGTAACATCTGCTTTTATATTTGCATCCTAGCAACCTACGGCAGGTGGTGTAAACACCGAGTGTTCGAGATACTTCTTTTGCTTGTAGTAACCTCGTATCGTTTGCTAAAAGAATGAGTACTTTAAACGACTTGTCTAGTGTTTCTCATATTTTATGCTCGTTTTCTAAACAGCCGAAGCACCAAGGGTGTCGCGTTCACCCATAGACATATTTCCTTTGAATTTCATGTAGCTCCCAAGCTTCTAAACTCCTTTTTATTTCAGTGCTCCTGTGTCACAGAGCACTTTCGTGACGCCTGTAGTTTTATGGGAGCAATATTTCCTAAAACGCACCGCTCTGCGCTGCACCTTCTCGAGTTTGTGAGTGCAAGATTCATCCAATAGATCTCACATGCTTGTTGCAAGGCCTGAGTAAGGCGATGTAGCTCTCTAGCCTATTCAACCCACTATATGCCCTCACTTCCCTTGTAAAGAAGATTAAGTTATAGTGAAATTAGATATTTTCCATATCCGTTTTCCATTATCAGACTTGGAGAAAGAATCAACTGAATCAACCCATTTTAGATATATTTCGTTGATTTTATAGGGGTAGTATCAGCGTAATTTACACCCAAGTTGTTTCCCTCATTCTGTAGGTGTTAAAAAGGTGAATAATGAGTGAAAGAGAATAGATTATATAAGGAAAAATGTTGGCATAATAATAATGATGTTGACGACAATGATGCTGATGTCAATGATGATGATGACGAGGATGATGATGACAATGATGATGATGACGAGGATGAAAACGAAGGTGACGATGATGATGCTGATGACGATTATGATGATAAGATGACGATGAAGGCGAGGATGGTGGTGAAGATTATGGTGATGATGATAATGGCGACGATATGATAATGATAAAGGTTATGGTGAAGGTGATGATGATGCTGATGATGATGGTGGTGGCAATGATGATGAAGGCGATTATGGTGATGATGGTGATAACGGTGATGATGGTGGTGATGATGATGGCGATGATAACGGTGATGATGATGGTGATGATGGTGATGATGATNTACTAACATTTGTTTGTGTTTCTAAGGGTGTTTTAATTTCAAGCTTGACACGATTCCAATGGATTTGTAAACACACGTCACTGTGTGAACTTCGTTAAGTTAAATCATTAGATGGATGTCGTATGTGTTAGAAGTGGCCTAGATCGTCAAAGGATTCATTTTTCATTAGCATCAAGTAGAAGGCAAAATTAATTCTCTACTTTTAAACTTTTCTCGAATTCATACTAAAATTTAAAATGTTTTACGTTCTCTTGAATAATTTATGCTTTAAATTTACCTGGTATATATTATATTTCCAATGAATGTTGTAAGTAGGTTATCTCCTCCAAGCAATATTACTCGCAATGCAAAGCATACTTGTTTAACTTTATCAAGTAGATATCTGCGTTTGGTGATTGCTTGTTTACTGCAGAGTAACCTACAGTACTATTTGGACGTAAAAAGAACCTAACAATCACCATTGATCACTATGGGAGCTAAGTAAAAACACGAAAAATTCAAAATAAATCAATATTTTTATCGAATTATCCGATGTTTAGAACCAAACGAAATTCTTTGATAGGAATGAGAATCTTTGTGAAATGGTTTTTCTTGAAGTACTCCTTATCAATTGAGTTTTACATAAAAAAGGGGTTGGAAAACAGTATAAATGAATTTGCGTATATTTCGAACAGAGTTGTTAACACGTGACACCCCCAGGTAGGCAGTTGACGTTCTGCAGCCGACTTGTGAACCTTGTGAACGACATCCTTTGTTGCCGAAAACGTTTATTGCCGACATCCTTTGTTACCAACATCCTATGTCGCCGACATCCTTTTGTTGCCGACATCCTTTGATACCGAAATTCTTTGTTGTCGATATCCTTTTGTTACCGGCATCCTTTGCTGCCGACTTGTGTACACGTTACTCGATTGATAGCTGGTAACCCGAAACGTGTTTTGCCGGGAAAATTTGTTCGTGAACCGAATTCTTCGGGATAAGAGGAGTTCGTCAACTTAGGTTTTACTATATCTCATGACAAAATTTTTCTTTCATTGAAGAGCAATATGTATCATGATCATAGAAAGAACATATTTTCTTCACCATTCAGATGCTCGTGTTGGGAAATTTTTGAGCCAAAATTTAAAGTGATATTCATGAGTTAGAGTGTTATTTCAGGTTAATACTAAAAGCAAGTCTTATTCGTAGGCTATATGTGAGACACATGAACTTTCTAGAAGAGCCATAAATTCTTTGGTTAAGAGCGTCACAAACTACCGTAACTTTCTATCCATCATGCACATGCTCACTAACATCGGAGAAAACATAATATGTTCCGAAGTTATGCCATCGCATAATGTGAAGGGTAATGCATGTGGTAAAGTCACAAATCATTGTGATAGTTACTTTTAAAGCTCATGTCCGCCATTACTTCTCATATGAAAGGGAATGGAAATTATACATAATACATTAAACACCACAGGTAGGTTAAAAATCGGGTGCCAGTGTTAATAATAATACAATTAGGCATGGTTTTATGATGCATGCTCAATAGCGACTTTAATTGATGTCCACTTTAGGACCTAGCAGTATAATAGTTTGTTAAACTTGAAGTGAAGATTATAATTAATCTCTCAAATATATAACGAATTAGCATTGATATTCACTAAAATCTTCACTTTAATTCAGACAAATCATTAAAAAACCAGGCCCTAAATTGAGCATTAATTTAATTAGTTAAATTTAGTCATTAAATTTGTCCATTTAAGGGAAATATTATAATACCGGTCCTTATTGTTGCAAATTGAGATTTAGTACGTGAGGATGCATGTAAAGTAGATGATGAATGTAAATAAATTATATTGTTCAAGAGTTTATGTTAAGAGCTTAAGGTGCCACCTTTGAGAATTGTCAAATAGCCTTTACCCTATAAGAACTTAGCATATGTGTTGACGTTTATATCAATGCAACGGATGAAACGAACTCTCGCAAACTCGAGAAAGTGCAGCGAAAGGCGATACATTTGTTAAAAAGTGCTACGATTGAAAAGCAGGCGTTACGCACATTTTCTTAGGGGCAGATCGGGAACAGGTGATTAGAAGCTAGGCTGCGATTGCTTGATAAATTACGAGGAACTTCATTTGCAGAAGACGTAATCGGTATTATGCGACCTCTTCTGCTACTTTCGCCGATCCGAGCGTAAAATAAGAGAAATAGATGCGAGGACAAGTCATTTTAGGGACTCATTCTTTCCGGCGAAAGATACGCGACAACAATAAGCTGAAGAGGTAACTCGAACGCTTGGTGTTTACACACCCTGCCACACGTCGAAATGTGGCTTGCAGGCTATTAATATAGATGTAGATGTAATGCTAAGGAACACTGGGTAAAATTTAAGGCATATTTTATTTTAAAGATAAATATTGCGTGAAATTTTGTTTCAGTAACTTTTATTATACTCTAAATCAGAGTTGGTGAAATTAATGTAGTATTCATGCATATGGATGCACGCGAGAAAGTGTTTTTGGCACGCGGACCTCCTACGGTACTTGTTATGTCCTTCTGTTACCTAGGAAATGAAGTCTCAGTGTAAATAAATGTGAATTTTAGTCATTATTAATCACAACTAATGATTATTTACGCCAATTACTTAATCCTAAACTCATCTTTGACATAATATAATACATAAACTTTATATCTCATTGTTTGGCATTATAATGGGACATAAATCCATTATGTTTATCTAATATGGCACTCATTCCACAAAATGTTTCCCTAATCATACTTCGGTGTCATATTCATGTTTTTATTCTTCTTAAATCACGGATTTCTCCGGAAAATGGCTCGATGAATTATGTTCAAACATCAAAAATAACTGCCAAAGGCTATTTGATTATAAATCTAGAGTAGGCAAAGAAATTCCTCTCCTTTAAACTTTATGTTTATCAACCATGAAGGACGAAAAAAAACGCAAGTTAGGAGCACATTCTATCTGTTTGTCCTTCAAAATCAAAGCCTTAATTTTAACGCTACTTTTAGAATATCCATAAAAACTTATTTAATATCTAATTCTTTGCTTCGGAACTTTTTTAATATTTCAAAACTCCGGAAGGGATTATAGGGACTGCTTCCTAGCCAAACGTTTGTTTTGAGAGAGTGGAAGTGTTATTTATCTACGAAGAGATGCTGATAAAGGGATAACGTACCAGAGTTTCGTTCCCAAAAGGTTTAATATTGAAAGAGAACGGGAAAGAGGCAAAGTTATCCCAAACATGTCCATATGTTTGCATTTACCTCCATACATTAATCTTTATGGCGTTCCTGTGAAGTTCAGGAAGTTTTGTAGAAAACAGACGCAGCTCTGAATCATTCCAAATGTGTATGAATCTTCTCTAAAGCATGAAGAGAAAGTACCTTGCCGATTTGCCGGAAATATTGCGTGTCTCATGTTTATCTGTGAGATATTCTACACAGAGACCGATCTGAATCTTAATAATCTTATAACTTCCAAGGATAGATATGGAAAGTCCTGGAGAGGGAATGTGGATTGCCAAGCTAGATGAGGAATGAGTTATTTAACAATTACCAAATTTATAAAAAAAATAATGAAATTCTTGTTTCATCTGTCTCTTAAGTGTCAAACGGAGATCCGTTTTGGAGCTCCTATGCCCTTAAAAAGAGGGCCAAAAATCCAGGAGAGGGAATAATGTTAACTAATCAAGATGAGGAGTGAGGTAGTGATGAAGATGAGGAGTGAGGTAGTATTGAAGATGAGGAGTGAGGTAGTGTCGAAGATGAGGAGTGAGGTAGTGTTGAAGATGAGGAGTGAGGTAGTGTTGAAGATGAGGAGTGAGGTAGTGTTGAAGATGAGGAGTGACGTAGTGTTGAAGATGACGAATGAGTTAGCGATGTGGGTGAGGAATGAGGTAGTGTTGAAGAGTGAGGTAGTGATGCGGAATATAGAAGAGGTAAAGATGAGAATGAGGAGAGAGGTAGTAGTGAGGATGAGAGGTTGAGGATGAGGATTGAGGTAGTGATAATGATGAGGAGTGAGGTAGTGGTGAAAAGTGAGGTAGTCCAGCACTTTGGAGAAGGAATAAGTCATATCGAGCTAGATGAGGAGTGTGTTATTTCGCAAATACTAAAATCATAAAAAACAACAATAAAAGATAAAGTAACAAAATGGAAGAATAAAGTAAGTTTTGTAATGTATTTCTGATTCATTGAAGTCATAAGGATGGCAGTTGGGACGCATCGTAGCAGAGCAGTAACCAAATGGTTGCTGGNATGATGATGATGGTGATGATGATGGTGATGATGATGATGATGATGATGGTGATGATGATGATGGCGATGATGATGGTGATGGTGATGATGATGGTGATGATGATTGTGATGATGATGGTGATATTTATTAATGTCCTGTGGCAGAAAGTCACCTGAGGACAAAATCACAACATATACAAAAGGTCAAACGAATTTTTATACTTTGTCGCAGTGAAACGAAAACATAATTTTACGATACAATTTAGAATCATATCAAAATCATTTATCAAAAATTCTAAACTCACTAAAATAATGGAAGTTGTTCCTGGAGTTGAGTCCTTCCCAGAGACTGAGTTTGACTGGGAGAAGCTTTAAAAGACTATTTCATAAAAAATAATACGCCACCCAACATACTACCGGGTCATTTAAAAGTAAATAATAAAACAAGATTAGTATAATATTTCAGAATTACCTGAAAGATAAATTTCATATATATTAGAGGAATCTGTCCATAAGAAAAAAATTGAGGTTGTGTTTCTATATTCATATAAATCTAGTACCGTCGGTACTATCATATTACTATGAAAAATAATGCAGTATTTATCGTGACACTGTGAATTTATGTTGCTATGATACCACCATGTTTACTATAATGAGTGTAAATTTACAGTGTATATCCTATGACCTTTTGTGCTTGTGAAACCATTCACTTATCCTAAATACACCCATGTTTGTACTTCGATCGACAAATTTGTTATTTTTACAAAAAGTGCCATGTTCGGATGTTTCTCCAAAAACTAAACACCTACCTATAAACATCTAGGCTATGGACGAATATACGAGTATTTCGTATCGATTGGCGCTAGCGTCGCGCAGCACCGTCAAATCCCCCCCTATGCGTCACCAGGCAACAATTATTAGTTCCAAAACGTTCCCAAAGAGAATGAGATGAAAACGTGCCGGGTGATTTTCAACTCATAAGGGTTCCAGGTTTACCCACTCGATGCTTCCGGCGCAATTCGATTTTTCCGTAAAGGTCGGGGTTAAAAACTCTCTTGAGGAGAGTGTTTGGGAGGAATGGGTGAGAATCTTCACGTTTGAGATCGTCCCTTTTGGAGTGGGATCTTAAGATACTATTACCCTATTTTCCATTAAAAGAGCAGGCGGGATGGGACTTGTTAGGCGTGCGTTGCCTTCGAATGTGGGTCAGGAGCAGGGATGCTGGGACGAAAGATTAGAGCGTGGGAGTGAGGGCGAACTAATGAATCGCAGGGAAAGGAGAGATTGGCAGGGGGTCCAAATGTGGTACGTGGGAGGCAGTAGAAAAACGTGCCTTTTTAAAGAGAACAGTTATGGCGATTGGGTACTAAGCTATAATTTTGAATATTAAAGATAGGCTGAGGTACGCAGCAGTTCCAGAAAAGAAGGTACGCTTTGAAGTAGAAGATTCTTACGACACATACATAAATATTTCCAAATAATCAAAATTTCTGCCATATCCCCTTATTCTCTTTTTACCTTGTTGAATTTGTAAAACATATGGGCTCCATGGTAACGTGATAAAGAGATAACCTACAATAAGATATTGGTTTCCTTAAGAAATAAATATAATGTCGACATTGTACAGGATGTTTTCATATGGTAGTACTTAAATTACCATCTGAAATTCCACCGCTTTTTATATCTAGGTATCAATTTGTATCACTATTAAGTAATGAAGTTGCATGTTTTCTATAATGTAGGAGAAAAAGATATTAAGTTTAAGTCAAGAATATACTAAATATATATTCTGTTATATGTTATTTATACCTCCGGATAACCATCTGGGTAAAGCGTTTGACTTCAGTGAAAATGGTACCGGGTTCGATTCCCGATGATGTCTCACGTGCAGAATGACGGTATTTTTCGAAGCACTTAAAAAAAATTGCTACTGTTACTTTATAAGTATTGCAATTTATTTCTGCAACGAAAAGATGGAATTCCACCAAATGTCCCTAGAAAAGATTTTTTTAGCCAAGATGACTTTCTGAACATATACAAGGAGAATTCAGTAATACAAGGAGACCAAAAAGATATAATTTATTTGAAACTAGTGAACGCCCTCGTCAAGCATGACGGGACCTAATTTAGTTTTAAAATAAATCTATTACCGTATATATATCT
>KZ308158.1:1280388-1307631 GCA_000376725.2 Ladona fulva
TTGAAGATGAGGAGTGAGGTAGTGTTGAAGATGAGGAGTGAGGTAGTGTTGAAGATGAGGAGTGACGTAGTGTTGAAGATGACGAATGAGTTAGCGATGTGGGTGAGGAATGAGGTAGTGTTGAAGAGTGAGGTAGTGATGCGGAATATAGAAGAGGTAAAGATGAGAATGAGGAGAGAGGTAGTAGTGAGGATGAGAGGTTGAGGATGAGGATTGAGGTAGTGATAATGATGAGGAGTGAGGTAGTGGTGAAAAGTGAGGTAGTCCAGCACTTTGGAGAAGGAATAAGTCATATCGAGCTAGATGAGGAGTGTGTTATTTCGCAAATACTAAAATCATAAAAAACAACAATAAAAGATAAAGTAACAAAATGGAAGAATAAAGTAAGTTTTGTAATGTATTTCTGATTCATTGAAGTCATAAGGATGGCAGTTGGGACGCATCGTAGCAGAGCAGTAACCAAATGGTTGCTGGGTACAGCATTTTCCCAATAAGAAATATACTTCCTAACAGACCCTATTATTACAAAACATATGAAGGTCATTTCCTGTAGTATCACACAAGAATGAACGGTTAAATTAACACAATAATGTAAAATGTATCAAACATTCATAAAACCATGTTGCTGCCGAGCATATGTTAATGAATTCATTCTTTCCATTTATCGTTGGTACAAGGTGGAGAAAAATTCATCTTTCGTATACTTTTCTTTCGTACTTTTCATGGTTGCTGAGAATGACCATTGTTCCCTCATCACTTATGCTATGATATTATTATATGTGTTATTCATTCGGTAATTATGTTGCACTTGCGACGATTTTTTCCACTCAGAGCTTTCCGGACCGGAGAATGAAAATAAAACATAATACCTCACTCCTCATCTTACAAGGTGAGATGAGAAATGAGGTATCCTTCTCAAAATAGATTGATATGCTATGAAAAGTGTAACTCATGTGGTAAATGTACTGCCTTTAAGTGAATGTTTCCGCTGATAGCACCTTAAGCGGGATAAGCAAACTACCTCAATCCTCATCTAGCCTAGCAAACGTATTACATCTTCAGGGTTTTTTTACATAATATTGGAAGGGTTGAGGTTTAGTTCGGCCATCAGTCTGTATACTATACAGCAGACCTACATTGTCCGCAGATTGATCTTTCAATTTTCTATAGTAAGTGATATAGTATAGTATTAGTAAATGTTTAGTAATCTAACTTAGAAGTAGAAGCTAAAATATAAAACAAAGGCAATGAGAGGTCAAGGTAGTAACAAAACTCAGACTTATAATGAAAGTGTTGAGACAGAGGATTGATTGAAATGATTCAAAAGTTCGTAGCGAACCGTTTGGACGCGTTCCTCAACAACTTAAGCGCCGATTGAAATCCGGCGTCAGGTTGCCATGGAACCCACTGTTTCTAAATGCTTATTCACACGTTGTCAGAGGATATCGCACGCGGAGGAAGAGATACGCGCGGTTGCTATGCAATAGGTCCCTGCTTTCCAGATACATTTGCTCGTGAGAGGGAATTCCATATTTTGGACGACCGCCGTTCATAAATACGTGATCTCGCCGTTTACATGAAAAGGTTTCATCTACATAAATACCCTGCAAGCTGCCTTTCGGCGTGTGGCATGGGTTATAAACACAAAGTTTTCGAATTACCTCTTTAGTTTATTGTTGTCACGTATCGTTCGCGGAAAGAATGAATCCCTAAAACAGGGGGGTCGCATGATACAGATTACGTCTTCCGCAAAATGACTTTCTCTGAATTTATCGAGCAATCGCAGCCTAATCTCCTTTCTTTTGAAGATTTTCAACCAGCATCTGGGACCATTTGCGAAACAATTCTATATCGTAGCGCTTTTTTTACAACTCGTATCGCCATGCGCTCCACTTTCTCGAGTTCGCGAGTACACGTTTCATCCGTAGGATCCCATATACTCGCCGCATATTCCAGATGGGGCCTGGCCAAGGTGAAATAGCCTCGCTTAATTTCTGAAGGTTAATAAAACATTCTCGTCATATCTTATCACGCATTTAATATTTAGTTGCTTTTCAACTCTCACTGAATTTATGAGCTGAATCAGCTGCATAAGGTAAATAAAATTTTCGAGGTTTACTTACAGATATTTGCTCTAGTTTTGGGAAGATTGTAATATACATGGAGTTGCTTCGATGTGTACCAGATTGAGCGCAGAGGGACAAGGAGATGTGCTTACCTGGAAGAAAAGAATACACAATTAAGGTTACCGTAAGATATATAAAAGTATAATGTCTATTAAGCTATTTACTGAATACATTTAATTTAAGACATTGTAAGCACAACAGATAATGCATCTTTTTAATTGATTTTGCCAGGCGTTACTTTGTAAAAACGATATTAATAACTTTTCTTAAGGAAAAATGGACTTTTTTTCTCGGAGAAAGATTTATCGTCACTGATTTCCTCAACGAGTCTTATATATATAAATAGCATAATTCT
The DNA here is from genome assembly GCA_000376725.2 of Ladona fulva. Taxonomy (NCBI): domain Eukaryota; kingdom Metazoa; phylum Arthropoda; class Insecta; order Odonata; family Libellulidae; genus Ladona; species Ladona fulva. The sequence goes on from KZ308158.1 coordinate 1,282,870, forward strand.
TAAAAATAGAAAAGAGATGAGGGAGAGGTTCGGACCATTGAAACGGATTCTATTTGACCATTGACCCCTTAAAGAACTACCCGACCCTTCTTCGAGCCCCTTTGCTTTACTGCTGTATCATTATAGCAGGAAAAGCAAAGAGAACGCCTATATAATTCTTTTCAAATATTTTGCTGCTTTGCAATTTTACATTAGATAATTAAACACCCTCGTCAATTGTGACGGTATTTGATTTATTTGAAATATATATCTATCATTTCATAAATTCGTATATTTCAACAGAATTCTTGCAATTTCGAATCTATATCAATATTTCACGACTAAAATAAGAATTCCATTTTCCTTTCTTTTGACTCTTTTCTCGATTTCGTAGGACCACTATTTTTAATTTAATTTTAATAAAATAAACAGTCTGTCGGTCATGACTTTACGTGAATTTCTTATGGAAACGTATTATGGGTTCCTGGGTTCGAAGCCAGGCCTTCTTGGTGACGAGAAGAGTTTTGTTGGGACGTTACACCTAATTGAAACACAATGCAGTTTGTTTCACATCTCTAAATCAAGTCGTTCCTGAGATAAATAGGGGGACGGGCAGACTTTGCTTTTATATGTATCACATATCTCGTATAATTATTGTAACACGTTGATATAGCTTTAATCTGCCTTAAGAGGTAATAAATTCAGTGATAAATACTAATAGTAGAAATAAATGTTATCATTAATTTCTCTAGTTGATCGTTGATCTTAGCCGACTCTCGAGCAATAATCGACCCTTATCAATGTCACATCGACCCTTGGGGTTCTAACTTTGCGGACCCAGGCTCGGAGGGAAGCAAAGTTGCAGGTAGGAGGGATTAAGGATCAGATCCCTTGTAACGTAATTGCACATCCCTTATAACATAACACATAATCGACGGTTTGATTTATCATCCTGCTCTTAATCTCAACTTTTCTTTAATATGTGCGAAGGATGATTCATTAACGTCACAAATAACAGAGACCTTCAAAGAAGAGTCAGAAATCGATCATTTAAGGAATGAAAAATATTCAGTTCCCTTAGTTACTTAATACTGTAACCGAGGCAACCGCCTAAAGACGCAACAATTACCGAAGTTCATATTTAAACATTGGAAAGTAATGTAACCGCTTAATCGAGACTGCAGATATTTGTATTTAACATGGACGAAATATTACCTACTTAAACCCATTATTTCCTTTGATTATTAGTGTTTGAGATATCCATCAGAGATGCTGAATGTGAGGTTGATAAAAAATAAGTATCGAATTTCTGTTGCTAGGGCAACGTATCGGAACAATGACCCATTTCTTGGCGGGAAAATTTTTAACTTCATTTTAAGCATCCAAGAACCTCCCAAAAGGGTACAAGAGCCACAATAGCGGTATAGCGGTATTTCCAACGGTGCATAACACTTTTCTCTCAATGATATTAGGACTGTGTGTGTACTCACGGTTAAATGGGGCACTGAGTTTCAGCAACGCGCTAAAATACCCAGCGCTATTGCCCATTCGCACCCTCTATGGAGGAAATGGCGACCGCAGCAATAGGAAACACACCCGCAGAGGAAATCCTCAAGAGGAAGACGAACTCAGGTGACTCGGGGAGAAAAGAATGCTGCCTAATTATTCCCGCGCTTTTGCACCCGCTAATGGCGCGCTCTTGCGCCGAATCCTGTAAACCAACCCTTAGGTGGCGCCACCACTGATACCACTCGACAAAATTACGGCCTTTTGAAGAAACAGAAAAAGAGCGTGATTGTGACGCAAGAATGGGGGATAACGGGGAACCTCCTTCCTCTTCCGAGGACGCCCATTGTCTACACGCAAATTCCAACCACTTCCTATATCCGACAGCTCCTTTTTCGCGGGACCCATCTGACCATCAGCGAATTACCCCATTAAACCTCATTTCAAATGCCATATCAACCGAGACGCTCCCTCTATCTGCGCTATTAAAGCCAAGTTATTGAGCAGTAAAGGGAGGAGGATTGCATAGAAAATTCCCATATCTGTGGTGGATGATCTACTTGGTCGCTTGTCGGGCTGCGGCTGTAATGGACAATTCACGGCGATGAAATACCCATGGATCTTTGCGGACGCCTCGATAAGTTTAATTTTAGCCCGAACTGGTGCCAAGACATGGTTCCTATAAATGCGATTAACGGCGTTCTGGTCATGGTAATTTAAACACATAGCAACAGGCAGTTACGTAACAATGAATAGTCAAATGATGATTAAAATTCACGGAAAGTTAAAAACGTAGGGAAATACTCATAAAAATTATTGGTTTAAGCTTTCTGGACATTCACTGAAAATTTACTTCGAATGAAATATTCACCTTATCCTATAACCCGATGAATAGATATTTACAAATTTTCCTGACCTGATCCTAATAGAGAATGATGGCATTACCGAAATAGTGGAGTTTCCTCGAACAGAAATAATTGCCTTTGGGCGTAGTATTGTCAATACCTTAATAATGGGATGTTTTACAAAAGTCTCAAACTAAAATATTACAAACGAATCATTGTGCAATTTACTCAACGGCTATGGAATACTAATTATTACATAGATATCAATTAATGTCTTGAGAAAATCATCAACAATGGTGTAACCATATAGCATAACAATTAACAACACACAAAACAATTTACATAACAATTAAGATAACGATTAACATAACAATTAACATGACACTTGACAACGATTGAGTGTTAATTTATTAATTTATACTGATATATTTATCATTATGTATATCAGTGAACAAAACAATTTATTGTTACAACTGAAATAGCAACAATGGATGGCGAATTTCTTGTAACCAATGTCTAAAGTCAACAATCACGGCAGTGCAATAATGTTACCTCAGAGCGGTCAGAAATCTGTAGCTCGTATTGTAGAAAATCGGTAAAATTATCTCAATATCTACCCAGATAATTAGCGTTGTAGCCATCTTAAAGATAATAATTATCTGTGCATGAATATGAAGGATAATCAGGAAGAAATCTTTTAAGACGACAGGTTCATTAATCCTTGAAGAGGCAGAAGCCCCACGATCATCTTCCTGCGGCGAGGAACTTACTAGTACACGATTTACATCATTGATCAACATCAACCTAACCTTCCCTCAAGCTAATAACAACCTCCTTAAATCGAGCACTAATAAAGGTAGTGGAGCGTAAAAGTTGAAGTAGGCGGAAACACTTTTCAAAAGATAGGGAATCTCTATTGAGTAATGGAGCTAGGTGTAGACACAAGGAAAGGCGAAGGGATTTTAAGGTCATAAAATCCTCATCAACGGGAAACCGAGATTATAAAGAAATTTGCAGACCGATTAAGCTGGAAATTTCCTCTTTAAAGCTAAGTACCACAAAAATTCGACTCAATATTGTCCATCAAAACTCGCATTCAAACATCTTCTCGCTTTTAATTTAAACAAAAGATGTTTGCGGAAGAACTACCCGGAATAATTAAATGTTCTAATCAAACATCAATTCTGTTGGCCCGTGTGAGTCAATTTACAATGTATTCTCCGAAACATAAAGTGAGATATTGATAAGTGATTATACGGGGCTTACATATAATACAATATTGTAAACAATGGAGTACTTTTAATTGATAAGAGCTAACAACAATGGAGATGTTTTCAGCCAATTATGGCAAAAGCCAAATACTGATCTTCATGCTGCGGATTCCACACGTCTTGCGAATGACAACAATGGTAACTATGAAATCAATATGGTAACGTAACTATGGTTGCCATGCAAGTACTCAAGTATTAGTTGGTCAGTGTTGCTCGTGGGAGCAAACAAATTAATCCCGGACTACTAATGCAAGATGATAAGGAAGGTTGTTTCTTCAACAGCCGTTGAGGAAACCATTATTTCTCCTCCTCAATCCACTGCTGTAGATTCAGTTTTCCGAATGTGGGATTTGTCGAAATTGAAATGGCCACAGAACCCAAGGCCTACAGCGGACTCATATATCCGTAAGATATGGTCATCAGTCAAGTTTGATTCCCTAAGCCAATATCTCCCTCTGACGGCTTTAAATTGGGCTACCAGAGATTAACTCCTATAACTCTCCATCTTTCTGACTCACTGTTCATTTTTCGATTTGATACTCCTCAATAGAGGGTTTTCTCGTATCGCAGAGCTGATGGCGTAATACCATCAACTTCGATAACAGATAGATATAATTTCGAAGATGCCATATTCCCGTATAACTCACCGCCATCAATATTTGATCGATGCGCTAGCCGCTTAATGCCCAAGGCTTTGTGGATTTTGGCAGCTCCAACAATTATTTGAATAGCAATAGATCCATCAGCTATGAAATACTCAACAATGGTAACCAACGATGTTCGATTAGATAATAATTAAAATATGAATATTTCAAGCACATGAAACGTCAATAATCACTTAAGTCGACAAATCATGCAATAATAATAAATTCAACGATAGAATTGTCAATTATTAATTAAATTTTAGAAGATTCTTTAATTTTCATAAGCAACTTCGGAAACTATTTCATGAATTATAATGAATCCATTACCAATTATAAAATAAAAAATAATATTGATATTTATTAGTTAATAACAATAACAATGCGATTAAATAATTAATGACAATAACACAGATGATTATTAATAAGTAACAATAAATGAGAATCTTTCATTCTATAAAATTTTCATAATATTTCATTCTATTAAATTTCGCCAACAATTAACATATTCATGATAAATTCATTATCAATTAAGTAGGTATTGAACGATCGATATTTTAATTAATTATTTCAATAAAAATTGAAATCTACGGTTGAATCCCTTTGAGCGACGTCTAAAATTACTCAAGCGGCAAGTATTACATCATTAAATAAATTGAAAACGATCAGATTGTTGATTAATGGTTGTATAACAATTAAAGGCGAATGCCTGATTCTCTCGAACAATAATTACCCTGAATGGCAATTAATCCATTAGATGGTAACGAGATGACTTTCACCTCCATCTCATAAAATATCCATGACCCGTTTTGATTACGTACGATGATCCACTACGATTCCAGAGACTTAAAACGATTTTTACTTATTATATTCAATAAAAGAAGCGACCCAGACAATACAAACCCTATCGAATCAATTATTGAAGATTGCCCTAATTAGGACAAAGTCCTAATTCCGTTTCCGTGGAGGTATAAAAGAATATTACGACTTTACTACTAATATATTACTTTTATTTCCCTTGAAGAAAATTAATAAATAGTATCTTGAGTCTTATTTATGCGTGCAATTTTTAAGAAACTAGTTATTACACCCATTTCGAGAAAGAAAATCCCGAAAATTTTCCTGTGGATTCGTTAGTCAATGACTAAATTATAGTCTAATAAATATTTAAGACACTATTTCAAAGCCAGCATTAAATAGCGAAAATATATTAACATTCACTCATTATTAAAATAATTTAGCATACACTTAACAGTATTATTCAATATCAAAAATTCATCGGAACATTAAATGTAATTGAATTTCATACGAAAATTCGAACACTGAGCCCTAATGTACATCACGTTTACACACGGATAATTTGAATTTAAATTTCCAAAACAATCACGGAATTGTATAGGAGGAGCACTTCTTTTTCAAAAGTTTGATCTGTTGCTTATTAAATACACTACAATTAAGCAATAAACTTCACAGAATCAGGCGAGGTGTTGTGGTAATCCATAATCGAAGAATATAAGAATAGTTTGTACTTTTACCACAAATTTTCACCATCAATTACAAAAAATTTGTGGTAAAAGTACAAATTATTCTTATATTCTTCGACAATTAAGCAAAATAATAAATTCTCAACCTCGATTTTGAATGCCATAATTCTCAGCCAAGCTTTAATCTTTGTCTCCTTGGCAAAGGTATCTATGGAAACCTTTTACCAAGTACTCTAGAGCAATCCTGACACCTCTCCTCGTCCATCAACCCATAAGACGTAACGCTATATTCCGCTCCTATTCCGGTACTTTTCACAACCTCTCCAATAATACCTTTAGACTGGCGAAATCAATATGTCATTAAAACCTCCTGATTCAATTTGGTACGGATTAATTAATTAATGCAAGGAATTTGGATACTTGGAGGGATTTAAATGAGATTACCGCCCATGACGGCTGGTGCGTCTGGAGCGATTTCTCTCACAATATGTTCTCCATTAAATCCAACGAGTTCAGGGGAGTATAAATGTAATTAATGAAAGGAAGATATTATTTGCCCATATAAACCGATGACATATTTTCGAAAACATTTGTCATGTTTGTGGAGTGTATCTCTCGTTACTTCATGACATTTCGTAATAAGTAATGTTTGATAATTTAGAACCTCAAAGGTTGTGTATAATTAACGGTACTTACTACGATGACGACGGACCTTAATTAATGTATCCATTGTCATAGTGATTACGAAGCCCTGAAGTAAAGAATTCGCAGGTTACTAAATACTGTGTATTTAAAACTTAGGGAAGCAGAATGAGGGTCCTAGCAGCAAAGACGTAGAATTTGACTGACGCAGGAAAAGGAAACTGGAAAAAAGTTTTGCTTATAATGTGATTGTTGGACGCCCGTAACAATCGCTTGAGAGCTACAATGCAAAATTCTGTAGAGAATGGGTGAGCATAAGGCAACAATTCAAAGAATCGACTGCATTATCGCTTGTTTTGCAAGAGTTAGATGGGAGTAACTATAGAGAACGAGTTACGAATCCAAGTTAAGCAATATAAAGTTCCACACACAATAAATTTTAACGCAAAAATCCAAGGATGCCATCATTGTCGATAAAATAATGATTATTGGAGGCACTTAATTAATATACTTAAATAAAGTAAACAAATTTTTTAAATGATAGACAAAAGGAAAAATATAGGAAGAAAGAATAAAACAAATTATAGAGCTACAATTTTAAATCAAAGTATAGGTGACAATATAAGTCATACCTGAGTTAACAATCATACAAATGAACCTGAAGAAGGAGCAAGAGATAATACAGTGTTGTACAGATGCGACAAGCGGTAAATAAAGCATTGTTTAACAAAGGTCTAGGTGTAGAACAATAGAATAAAGAGTTTAATCTAGTGACAGTATTGTTGGCAAAAGTACCTCTAATGCTTAAATAGGTTTCAATATATCGCATATTTTTCACATTGTATAAATTTTAATTAATTCCTTCTTTTTTCGACTACCTCTGCTGTTTATTTATCTCGACGTTATAGAAAACACTGACGTTTACCAATTCACCGTATCTTTGAAATCAAACGTTGTCTCTACGGATACTTCTTTGGGACCATGTTTGAGCTTCCCTCATCTGATTCCCTTTCCCTCTTCTCTTCGTTTATTCTCCTCTCAAAATCCACTCCACGTCAATGTCCCATCCATATCCTTTAACATCCGCATTACTCTGCGATTCCTCATTAATCTCCCCTTTCCTCCGCTACGCCGTTCGCCGCACGTTATCATCTCAAAAACATTCCGAATAATTCAGGTCTTCTTTCACCGAAAGAGGGTATCCGAAAACCTTGGGAAGACATGCTCCAGGTAACAAAGGGGGATGATCATTATGTCTTCAAAGGGAATCATTAAAATACGACGGGGACCAAGATCCCTCTGCATCGATGATCAAAATGATCACTTGAGAAATCGGTTTGTTTTCGCGGAATGCTTTCTGCTTACATTGAATCCTGTTCGGGCTCCAACGTATAGAAAAAAGTATAAATTTCACTAATTTTTTGGTATAAATTTATACGATAGATCTAATTGCGGGAGGAAGATTCAGTTTACACCTAGTTACAGCTTACAGTGAGGTTTTCCAGTCTTACTGGTCATATAGCAAATGGAGTAACCCCACAGGAATTACAAGAAACTCGCTGAGTGCTAGCAGACTCGTTATCGGCAACAGATATGTGGCGTCCCTCTGAAGAGATAGGCTTATGAGCAATCTCTATTGATGACATCCTCAGTTTCAATTTACGTTGCAACAATCCCGCAGTAATTATTGCATTTTTCATTGTTGAGGAACAAAAATCTTATTTGTGGTTCAACAATCTTGTCCATTGTTGCAACTCTTCTTATCGTTGAGAAACGATTGAAATCTTGTTTCCTGTTAACGATTCGAAAATCTTGTCGTCTATTGTTTCATTTTTCTATTGCCGATAAACAAAATTCTTCTTTTCATTTTACACTTCAACGATTTCGCAACTCTTTTTTTTGTTGGGAACAATGTAAAATCTTGTTTCCAATTTACATTTCAACGATCTCTTGTTACAACTCTAATCATTGTTGAAAACAATTAAAACTCTTGCTTCCAATTTAAGGCTGAAAAATCTCGTAGTGTAAAGTTGCAACTCTTCTTATTTTTTAAAAGCAATCGAAAATCTTCTATTCTATTCTTTTTTGTTGAGAGCATTCAAGCTTAACACTGCTGGGCGTCTCTCTCATTTGTTCAGTGAACAAATGACAAAAGCTAACGACAGGCAGTGAACATTTTTCACTGCTTTTCATCAGCTTTGAATGATCCCTTTAATTAAGGCGCCCCATTTCGTAAAATTATTTCTCATTCTTGCACATATGTTTACACGGATTTTTCACGACAACAGTCACCTGTCCTTAATTGAATTAACCTATATAGACATAAAATTTCAGTATCGTTTACACTTTAAACAATAACTCGTACTTATAGCAATAATGCTAACATAAGTTTCGGCACTTAAGCAAATGGTAAAATTCCATAATTCACACAATGGAAAATTAAAATAATAGGAATGTTAAACAATAGTATATTATATACCTTTGGATCTGATATAAAAGAAATGCCTTATTTTAATTAACGTCCAGTTATCAGAAAATAGTCTAAAACTTTTGTATGTGGCCTATAAAATACCAATATTTCAATTTTAAATGTCCTTAGTTACACAGAAATATTCAAACATTCCCAATTATTCCTTCTAAAGATGAAAGAAATAAAAATTGTAATACATAAAAAAATTACTCTCCTCAAATCAGTCCTTTTCTTCGTTGTTAAATCGATGGCTATTTAAATATACCAATTTTTGCATCACAAAGTCTATTGAGATTTTTCCATATATATATAGCCTCTAGGAAAACTACCAGAAACAGACAACGCTCCCAATCTCCAAATAAATGAATGAACTGCCTTTTCAAATGAAGATAAATGCCCACTCTTGTGTAATTTAATTTCAGCCCTGTTTTCAGCAACTATTTTTCTCTTTTTTTTCAGTTCCAGGCTTACGGAGTTCACGCATTTCCTCAAACTCTATACCATATGATCCTGTGTTCCAATTAATGTCGAGCGGAACTAAATTGCCCTTACATCAAGACGCCCATTATCCCACGCCGTTTTAAGTGTTAAAAAGAAATCTCGTGTTTCCCGAGACTTACGGTTTCCTTAATTAAGGGCTCCCCTTTTTATCGAAGTTATGATGAATCTCTTTTCTGCAAACTCATTAACAACTATCAGTGAACTGTTCAACCCGAAGGCCTCTCTGAAACGTATCCCTACCTCGGATAGCGTCCAAAAGCCCTGGAGAGAGAATGAGGCTTACTGTGCAAGGTGAGGAGTGATGTCATATTTTCTTGTCTAAAAACTTATTCAAGTGACCAGGCAATGGCTGGCGGGATCATCAAAGTAGTCATATTAGAGATATGCTTATGAACTATCTCTATCGTTGACATTATCAATTCCGATTAACGTATCAACGTATCCGTGTATTTTTGCTATTTCTTTTTTTGTTGAGAGACAACTCTTGTGTTCGGTTTTAGTTACAACAATATCTATTGGTGCTACTCCTCCTATTGTTGAAATACAACTAATGGTCTTGCTTTTGATCTGCGTTTCAACAATCTCGCTATATACTGTTGCTACTCCTCCTACTGTTGAGAAACAATCAAAGCTCTTGTTCTGATTTGCGTTTCAACAATCTCGCTATATACTGTTGCTACTCCTCCTATTGTTGAGAAACAATCAAAGCTCTTGTTCTGATTTGCGTTTCTACAATCTCGATATATACTGTTGCTACTCTTCCGATTGTTGAGAAACAATTAAAGCTCTTGCTTTTTATTTGAGCTTCAACAGTCTCGCCGCTTATTGTTGCCACTTTTTGTTGAGAAATAATCAAAGATCTTGTTTTCTATTCTTGTTGTTGAAAGAATTCACGTATTAATTTGGGTATTTTCCCGCCTATTCAGGGAAGTAAACAAATACGAAGACTCTATCTATTCTGATGTATAAAACTTTCCATAGAATGCAAGGATTTCGACTGAAGGACACCTAGCATCATCTTTTGAACTGTCCACATCAGAGATGAATTGACGTTTGGCTTACTCAATCGCTCTTTAGGAATTGAAAGCTGAAAATGACGTCATGGATGGCTTTGCTTCATCATCCAATGCTGTATGGCCGTGCATATCATTAAATAGCAAGAGAATTGTGTAATTATCGTGTCTATGCAAGGACTAAACTAAAGGGGGGCCTTGAGAGTTCTCCACCCCCTTATATTTATTTTTATAGGAAGTAACGAGCAAACAACGAATAAGAGGAACGCGAGTGAGACGTATGTATGCCTATTTAAACAAATTGGTAAAGTTGTACATAAATCTTGCATAAAACATATTAAATAGGGAAAGAAAGCAATTGTGCATCTGTAAAATCACAATGGAGTGACATTCATACTAAGGTCTTCACTGAAAATTGGTCACATTTTTGACGTGTCAGAGCAGGTTTTTGTTGAAGCAACAATTAGTGGCAATGTCAACAATTTATTGTGATAAATTTGAGGTTATACCCATATGCAATGAAAACAACAATCTACCTTTAAAGTCATCTCTCCGAAGGCTGGGTGTACCCTCAACCACTTCACCCTTAGCTACCGAGAGCCGTGAAGAGGGAATGAGGCTTACTAGACAAGATGAGGAGTGAGGTGGTTATCTCTTGCTTTCCCTACTGAGGCATTTTTCTGCGATTTAATCTATTCCACGTATAAAATGCAGACTCTATGGATAAAACTTTTCGTTGTATTCTGTATGGAGAGAGACCAATATGAATACCTGCATTTTCCATACCTCCCAACCTTGAGCAAGAATAAAGCTTACGCACAAGAAAATGTACACTTTCCTCTAGACTGTTGTTAAAAGTCTGTCAATACATCTTGATACGGTTTCTGTAACTCATTAAATACTATTCGGCCCCGTATACTGCAGAGACGTCGGTGGCCGGAAAATGAACTAGGCATACATCGAAAGACAAAAACCTATCGAAATTAAAAAAAGATGGCGGCGGAAATGGCATTTCGCACCAATCTTTTCCAGAACGATTGTCGCCTTCGCGCTAGTGAATAAAATCGTCCGAATGTCACTCCACCTATCTTTCGTGCAAGGTTTTCCAACTAGGAATCTCATTTCCTAGTGGAGCTGATATAGGCCACTGATCGGCCATCTTCCGTAAGGAGGTTCGATGTCGCAGCTGCGGAAACGGGAATGGAAGCTTCTGATTGCTGCTTTTAATTTCGTAGCCTTCCTCGTAGCGCTTGGTTTTTCTTATTACGATTTCATTGTATCGAAGGCTGTGTTGCCAGATCTCATACTGCCTGCAGTGTTGCCAGACTGTTTCCATAACCATTGTAAACCACACAAACATTGGTGTTATAAAGAAGAATTGATTATATCTGTAGAATACAGATTGGGCATAAAAGAAGCATTAAACTGAAAAACCACGCTTCTAACGCAACTACATTACCTAAAAAATGTTTTCCGTTGATTCTCAGAGCTTCTAGACCAAGGACCATTATTTTACCCTTATGGGTAAATCAAGTTTTCTATCTTTCCTGCTTAAAGGTTTATTAATAGTGTTAATTAGCCAAGTTAGACCCTAGAAGATTGTCATTTATAATATAAACTTAACGAATTAGAGGAGCGATTTTGCAGGTATCATAAAAATTCAAGTCCCAAGTTTTTCGCATGTGTAAGGCCAACCGGTGGAAAAGACTAACTAAAGTTTTATGAAGAAAATTTTTAATTACATCAAAGAAAGGAATTTTAGAGTCAAATTAAAAACGCCAAAGAGACTAACCGTCAAACACGGAGTTTTAAGTCTCCTAACTTCTTAAGCTCACGGCGCTCGCTATAAAAGCTTGTTAATTGAGGATACACTTTTCTACGTCGAAAAACATTTCTCGAACAAGAAAGATTCAAAATGAGAATTCTTAACTCGACTTAGCCTTAGTTTAATAACAAATGTGAGAAAATAACAAGTGCGTCAAAATAGACTTCCAAATTGGGTAAAATGTGAATTACTCAAAGACTCCACAAGTTTACAATCAAGAGTTAGAGCTAATGGTTTTATCAATGTATTTCTCTCCAAAAATTCATTGTAAATTATATGGTTTCGGAGAAACAGATATCATTCAGGTAAATTCGAAACATTTATCGCCTTAACTTTCTGCAGAATTACTTAAGGGTGTGAATTTGAGTATTATAACTTTCGAAATAATCTTTAATACTTTTATTTTACAACCTATAATGTTATATGGTTTAATGTTGACCTACAGCTGGTTAGAACACTCACCGGGCAAGTTAGAGATCTTGGTTCGAGTTTCAGTCCTGCCTAAGACCTTTAGCCGTAATAATTTTTAATTCCGGTTTAAGATCCGGTCTAGCGGTAACCGGAACCAAATAACGGTACAGTACCGGTTCATCTTCCAGGAATTCAAACCGATTCGAACCTATTTTTTTAATTCTTACATCATAATATTTCATCTCTCTGAAAGTGTTTTATTATTTCAATCTTTTTCCATGTGAAGTGCATTACATTAAGGAAAATTATAAAACATAGTAACATATTTGGTAGAGACTCATAGTGACTCATGTTCATAAAACCTTTTTAATAAAGAGAAAAGTGCGCATTGTAGGAAACCAATAATTGGAACGAAATAAATAACGATTTTCGGTTTCGGTTTGGGTTCAATAATTCAATTTTATTTGGTTCAGTTTTCACTCCGGAAAAATAAGGGTTTTTCGGTTTCGGTTTCCGGTTAGGATCAGGTTCTATGCCCTGCTGTGGTCAGACTTTTTCGAAGTCCGTTTCTCCTCGAGAATCCGCGATATTTCTAAGAAAAACGTAACAAACAAAATTAAAATACACAATATGTAAAATTCTGACATCATAACCAGAGAAGAATAGTAATGTAAAATATATACACTATGGAAAACTTAAAGTGGTAAAAATACCACTTTGTGGCTAAAGGTAGATGTCAAGGGTTATCCTCCTAGCACACTCGAAGAAAAAAAACTCAGAAGCGTGACCCAGTTCATGCGATCGACCAGGGCAATCTTATGGATTTTGCAACACACTTCTCCTAACGTTCTAAGTACAATGTCTCATTTCGGGAACTTATAAGGAAATAATGCATATCTAGTGACATGGGTGACATTATCGGTATCGCTGTAAACAAAATCGGTCGCGTAGCAACCTCGTAAAGAAGTTAATTTGGACTTTAAAATGTTTCACTTTGATATTACAGCTCAATGAAAGGTATCTTCGCAAGATGATATCAGTTATTGAAAGAATTATTGGTAATAATAATAATAATAATACAAGTTATTATTATTATTTATTTTATTTACAAGTAACAAAAACAACAGTTATTATTATTATTCTTATAGAGACAATGTAGACACAAGTATCCTTAGCAACGGGGAAATCCCTGGTGTATTTCTATCGAAACCATGAGAACAACCATTCGTTTTCTTTGTGGAATGTGACTTTCTGGCGAAATAAACTCAATACCTTGATATGTTGAGAGCATTAGTGTTTCGATTCCACTATAGAATACATTTCCTAACCACGCATTTTTTCAGCATCGTCCTCAACTGGAAGTTCGGAGAAAGTGAGTCTGAGACCTTTAAAAAAAAAAGTGGATCGAAAATCACAAGGCAGGAAATGGAACCGGAAACACGTTGAAGACAGAGCAAACGAGGTGACAATGTGGGTTATTCTTGTCCTTCCCCTTTGCAGGCCCTTCACAAACAGCTGGACCCCCTGCAGATATGCCCTTCATTCCACTCCCCGAAACCCGTTCTCTATCGCGTGGGAGAAATGACGCTTAAAGCTGAAACGCTCTGGGATTCTTATCTGCTTTGACTATGATTATAGGCATCGCCCGATGTTGCAGTCAGAAAATGGTTTAAAAACTACTATTAATACCATAAGAAACACAATGACTAATTTAGGCCTTTCCTAAGTCACGAACTATTGGTCAAAATTGCCTGAGAACTGTTTTGTCAGAAAACAACAGCACAAAATCTCTTTGTAATAAAAACAGTATAAATTTCATTTGATAAGAAAATTGCCATTTTTTATTTTCAACGAAATCATGATGTATACGGAATAGCTATTGAAGTACGAGGAGGCGCCTTGAAAGACAAGGATAAACAGAAGAGAAAGATAGCGACATGACTGAGACTCGAACCCAGGTCTCTCACTTTCTGAAGTACCTCTGGCGGTGGTTGGTGCCACTAAGTGGGGCGCCACTTGTTTTTAAGAGAGTAAAAAAGACCCGAAATGGTAATTCAGTGGCTAGAATAGTCTCCGAAGTGCGGGAGATCCGGGTTCGAGCCCCAGCCATGTCGATATACTTGTATTTTGCTTCCGTATATCAAAGGGAAATTAGAGCAGTAGGTATATAGCCACCGATAGTATGCTGAATAAAGTCCTTTATGATTAACAGGGATAAATTTATGAAAATATGAAGATTTGCAATGAAATTCTCAACAATGCATGTAAAAACTAAAATAAATGAAACAACAAACGTTCTAATATTTGTTTACATATTCTTTGTTTAGAGAAACGAAATTGCTACAAATACATCCGTTTATTGAGTTGGCGAGAGGATAAAACAGTCTTTTGATTCTATGAAGAGTAAAACAGCAATGTAGTATGAACGTTCCATGTAACTGATGCTCAGATGTTTCAGATGACTTCTTAAATGGAAAGAGATAAATGCAACTCCAGAAAATTTATGGTTTCGATAGCAGTGTATCAGAAATGGTCAAAACTCTCGGCTGGGAATCTCTTAAGGACAGAAGCACCGAGAATAAGTACAAGTTATTCCAGAAATTTTTAAGCACTGATTTCCGTGACGTAATTCGCGATATCGTGATTCCTGTTCTCAGCGAGCTCGATTTCCGAGACCAGACGACAAAGAGACTTCGCGAGATTACAGCGGGAACGGGTGATTACTACTGGTCTATTTTTCCTGATAGCATTAGGAATACCACTTACGTAGCTAATCAATAGGGTCGGCGTTTTCACACCACCTGCCATACGCCATACGGCGGCTTACTGGATACTAATGTAAATGTAAAATGTAAAGTCAAATTTTCATTCACCAGTCTCAAAATTCTACATACCTAATATAAGAAATGGAAACTCACCAAGAATCCTACCCTCGTGAAATATTATTTTCGAAAAGTTTTACAAGAAAACGGATTCCGTAATACATAGCGTCTTTTAAAACGAATCAAATATCTAATAGACGACCTCATGTTCCTTGAAGTTCTTTCTTATAAGAATACATGTGTAAAACAAGACTATTAGGAATGATTTCAGAATTATATATCATAATATTCGATAAAAAGGATTACATTTAATTTAACATTTATATGGTACCTCAACTCCTTCATCATCAACTTTACCAGTAATATTTATGTATTATATAGAAGTATGTAATTTTATCAAAACTCTCGCAATTTTGAACAGAAAACAATATTCGAGAATCAATAAGAATTTTTATTTAATTTTCCTTCTTTTGGTGCTTGTCTCGACTTTTTATGACTATTCTTTCTAATTTAATTTTGCAAATGAAATATACCCTGCCAGCGGTGAATTTGAGGTTTCGGTCCATTTCTTATGGAAACAGTTTTGAATCTCTGGAGTCGAACCGGGGACAGTTAGGTGGAAAATAGCCTATTTTCTAATCTGGGAAGACATTTATACATCTCAAAAGCTTGAAAGTCTTGCGATTTAAGGTTATCGAGTTTTCGGCGGACAAATATACATACACACACACACACACTTTCTCTAATGTATAATATAAGATTTTCTGGATAAAGGAAAGGAAGGTAACTTAGTAGGTTGTAAAACCTACGAAAATCCCAAAGGAATAACAGGTGTATTGATATTGAATCTGGATGATACTACTTAAAACCTGCGATTTTTAGGATGATTGGCATAATTTTGACTCCTGGAATGCATATTTTCACGCCAGAGAGTAATTTTACTAGAAAGACCGTTTTCTTACATCTAAAATAAAAAATGCAACGCCAATAGATGACAAGCGAACTTCCACATACGCTTTCCACTAACTTGCAAATGGCGCCGGTATATCCATTCTTGAAAATAAACATACAATTTTTCATAAAATTAAATATATTTAAATAATACTATTATTTAATTTAGCCTTATGCACGTGTAGGTATATTTATCTTTCACAAAGTCTGAGGATTTCTGGAAAACTTCGTTTAAAGTCTCATCGCACACCGATTTGGGTATTGCGAAGGAATTCAAGGGCGAAACCTTCCAAAGCCAAGGAGCTTTTCATCATCAATTAATTCACGCCATAACTACGTTCCGTGCATTGGCGTCAAGAGCTAAACGCCAGAGCTTTCAGAAGAATCAAAGGCTCTCTTATCACCAAATTTTAGAGAAGAATAGGTCAAAGAGGAGACCTTAATTGATTCTTCAGCGATGCTCGTTCAATTTAATTTCTGCGAAGAAATTTTTAACGCCGTGTTAGAACCTTTGCCGTTTAAATTTAACATCAAAGGATAGTTAAGATTTTATGAATGCTCACTTGACCCTTCTTCCAAAGTTACAATTCTTACTCTATTATAATCACGCTCTGCGATCGATGACATTAATGATAATTCACTCCTTTTTGATGTAAATAAAATTAATCTACACTTATGCTAGCTATGAATACTATTTTCATTGTGGTTATCCCTATTGGTTGATAATTTAATAAATTAATTAAGATCAACAATATTAATTAATTTATACTTATGTTAGGTAGCATTACTAATTTGAGTATGTAATTTTCTCTTGGTCGATTGTTTAAATAAATAATTATGATCAACAATATTAATTATTTTACACTTATATTCGCTAATATTACTAATTTCATTGTTGAGTTCTCTACTGGTCTAACTTAATATCATAATTAATATTCCCAGTAAACAGTCTTTTCTTATTTCAACAGTCTGAACGCTGGCTAGATCACAAACTCGCTCACAAACAGCCACCCGAAGCTCGAGAAAGAAAATGAGGATTACCACTGTAGACGAGGAGTGAGGTAGTTTGAAAATGGTTTACTCCTGAGCAAGAGTTCCTGAGTTCCACTTCATGACATAATTAACACCTCTCTTTCATTTCATTCGATTAAGAGAAACCTATAGGAATGCCACTATCCAGGATCACTCATATCTCATTAGTTTTCGCATTATCACATCCGTGGGTAAACTAAACAAAATATGCTTTATTCTGCGTCCAAAACATTAGTGCAAAATGATTCATCAAATATGGCAGCAAGAGCCAAGCTCGGTAGGTAGGCATTGGGTATTGAAATTTAAAATAAATTCTTCTCTAGAGAAAATTTCTATGAATAGAAATCTATGAACTAAATGTGTATTTTTACTCAAACAATTGATAGAGTGATACGGTTTTCTTCTTCTCCACATTGAGATAATAGACATTAATGGTTGCGCATACCACTTTATTCAAATAATTTCCCAAAGTAATGTAACTACTTTACAGAAAT
The DNA here is from genome assembly GCA_000376725.2 of Ladona fulva. NCBI lineage: Eukaryota > Metazoa > Arthropoda > Insecta > Odonata > Libellulidae > Ladona > Ladona fulva. The sequence continues at coordinate 1,300,757 of KZ308158.1, forward strand.
TTATGCAACACGTTTGTTATTTAACGCTGTACATGGTATGTACATGATACAAGAAAAATGTTTCCCCTATCTTGGATTTTATTATTATTTGTTTTTTATTTATTGCATTATTTGTTATTTCATAACAACGAAAGTTCTCACTAATTTATGTGGTTTGAAAACAAATTCATTAACAACTGTGAATAATTATACTCATTCGTTTTTTATTAAAATCCGTAGCAACGAAACACCTTACTAACTTATGTAGTTGTAGGTAGTACATGTATTAACACCTGTGATTAATTCTACATATTAGTTTTTTATTCAAATCCATAGCAACGAAAGACCTTACTAATTTATGTAGTTGTAAAACAAATGTATTAACACTTGTGAATAATGCTACTTATTCGATAATTTTATTCGCTTGTTTCTCCTCCAGACTTCATAAGATAAACGATGAAGAAAACTGGATGCTAACTCGATAGAGAAAGTTAACCAAAAGTGTTTGGAATTTTTGTTATCGTAAACACACCCAGAGGGCAAGGTTCTTTTCGAAAGTCTTTTGTTTTGACTGCATTACGGCTTCCTCACTCGTGGAAAATTTATTGCTGTATTTTATAGAGATGTTTCATTGTGATTCTGCATAGAGAAAGATATATAATACTTAGCGTGGATGTTAAACAGGCATTGAAACAACAAAAAATTATTGCTGCTCCTTTAACCAACGAAAATAAGTTGTTTGCTACGAAATTGATCTAGATTGAAAAAACAAGAAAGGAATTTATGGAATACCACGGCGTACACAATGTAGCTATCAATAAAGTTCTAAATACATAAATTCCGATTCAGGAGAATAAGAATGTGGTATATCTGATTTTGGAGCCATACATCCTTAATCAGTAGGAAAGGTACTTCTTCCTGACTGGAGAAAAGACCGTATCTTTTGAGGGTTCAATCTTAGACAATGCATTCAGATACTGTAATTATTTAATGCGTAATGATGTTATCTCATACAACTAGTCAAGCGTGGTACGGAATTACATCTACATAAACACCCTGCAAGCCGCCTTTCGGCGTGTGGCAGGGGAAATTAGGTTTATGTTTACATAGATTCTAAAAAATAAACAGGGGCATATTATTCTGTGTTTTCAAACCAGTAAAATTATCAGATTTCTTTCAAACGAGGTCGTATTAATTACTAAAACCTGGATTTCCCCTTAAGAGGACTTCAGGTAAATAATTTTCTGTAATAAAATTTAAAATTGAATAAAAATTTAATTTTTATGCACACGATGATAAACTGTGGACCCAAAATCTTGCACTTCTGACAAAAAAATGATACTACTTAGAGATGCACTATTTAATTCAGTTACATTTCTAACATCAATAATTTTTCAAAGCAACAGCAACTGAATTCATTTCTGAATTCTCTACTGGTCATTAACTTAATATCATAATTAATATTCCCAGTAAGCCGTCATTTTTAACAGTCTTAAGCCTGGCTAGATTCTGAAGCCATTCAAGAATAGCCACCCGAAGCTCGAGAAAGAAAATGAGGCTTACATGTGTAGATGAGGATTGAGGTACTTAGACTTTTACTCCTGAGCAAGAATTCTGTCAGCCTTTTAGTGCCAACTAATAACATTATTAACACCTATTTTTCGTTTCATTCAATTAGGAGAAACCTAAAGGAATGCCTTTTACTAATTTATGCAGTTGTAGAAAGTGTTTTACTTAACACTAATTTTTAAGAGAAACAGAACTCGATTTTCGGTACTCCATGCTCGGTCAAAAGCCACCGCGAATTTTAGAATTCGGAAGATGACGCTAAATTTTAAATTCCCAAGTACAAAACGATACGACTTGTTTTCTTTATTTACAATTGGTTCCCTTGGAAACGTCACCGAAAACCTTCACTCAAAACAAGATGATGTTGAGAAGGGACCACACCTCTAATTAGAATATCCATTTTATTCAGAAAAGGTAATAAAAATTTTGTTGAGATAATGAAAGAATTGACGTTTTCGACGTGGCGTGAAAGAAGATAATTAAAATTGAAATGGTCGAAAACATTTCAGAGAGGATGTAATGGAAGGGATGTTTTAATGAACTTTTTTGAAATTTGCAGATGTCAGGAGATACGAGACGACTCGTTGCTTGGCAACCAGTATCCAATGGTCTAATTCAGAATATCCTACTTTGTTATTGCTTGTACTTTCAATTATGTTTAATTTACAGACATTCTTGATCATACACACACGCTAGCGATTTCAGAGCGAGATAATTTTCTGTGGACAAAAATTATGTTTGATTTTTCATGGTCATACTTAGCTATGCCTTTTATACATCAATCTCTGCCCTCCATTGAACATGGTACGCTGGCATACACTATATCCACACAATATTTATCAGAAGAGGGTAACCTTTCATAGGTTATGAGACAACTGCTTCATTTTCATTTGGAATACGCCATTAAAACTTAATGGTGAACCAAAAAAACATGGCATTGTGCCATAAATTATAAAATATAATATTCTATTACGAAAGAATACATAAAATTTAACATTTAAATATTGCTTTCACTGGTTCATCGTCAACTCTACCCGAAATATTTCAGTTAATTATAGAAGATTAATTACTTTCTGCTGAATCTGGATCATAGTATAAGGAACCTGTGATTTTTAGGAAATAGAATATTGTGGTATAGGAGAGAATGTGCAGAATTTGGCATACTTTTCATTTCTGGAATGTAAATTTTGATACCAGAGAGTAATTTGACTTAAAGGACCATTTTCTAACATTTAATATATAGAATTCCACGTCCATATGCTTCAGATGCTATGCGTAATTCAAATCCACGCAAATAGATGGAAAACGAGCTCCCATATACGTTCTCCACTAACTTGCAGATGGCGGGGCCGTATGCATTTCTCAAAATACAGGTGTAATTGTTTCGGAAAGTAGATGAAATTTAAATCATTCTAATAGTTAATCAATATTTTTTTATATTCAGCATGACTGATGTATACCTAAATGCACTCACTGGAATTCATCTGCAGGATAATGTATATACACAGGAATGTATGTTAAATGATGCAGGACAATTACTTTTAATATTTCTCCGAATTCAATGCCTTTCGACTTGAAAACTTCCTTATCCTTCCAAATAATCTCATTCCCTATTTCATAATCCCGATATTTTCATTAGATTAAATTTTCATAAAATATTTACAGTATGGTGGATAAAATATCCCGATAAATATGAAAGAGATATTTTATCCCTGGATCTCTACGAACACAAGATCACGGCTAAAAAATTAAACGGTATAATATCCTGAACCTTATGCATCACGCATGGCAAAATGTATTCCCTGTTGCCTAATTTTACGGCGTTGAAGATAGCTCCCGTCGTGGTATATGCGTTTAATTAATACTCCGCTGGGTAAATTCAGAACTTTGCTGCCATCAACTACGGCTGGTTGTTTAGTAGTTTCTTCTAGGTCTACGCCGAATTTTCCAATCAACTTCTGTGTAATTTGGAAAGTTTCTCCAAAAACTTAATTATAGCTGCGGGCAATTTCCTATCTGTCACAAGGAATACGGGGTGTAATAAATGTAATTACACGATAGTAAATGCTGTTCAGTTAAATGTAAAATTCTGCTATCAGAGGAATAACATATCGTTGTAGCAACGAGAAAGCACAGTTGTGGAAACGATAAACAGTGATTGTTGGAGAGAGATCGGGGCAGACATTTTTTTTATTGTTACCCCACCTACGGATGGGTAACAATAGATGGCCAACAAGTTCCCGTATTTCGTCCAATTAACGTAGCATCGTTCCTTCATCGAAAATACCTTAATCGACATTTTAAAAAACTTCGTCAGGATTTCTTCTTTGAGATTACAGTTCGAATCACAAATTCTGGAAACGGGTCTTTATATTACACATTAAAATATTTTGAATAATATTCACAATATTTTAATGTGTTAAATTATTTTGATATATAATATGTTAGTAACACAAAATTATTCATAATATTTTAATGTATTACTAACGTCAAAAATATTCAAATAATAATTATTTTTGTTGCTATTATAATTATTGTTATTGCTGTTATTCTTATTGTTATTATATATTAATAACTCAATATTTGAATACAAGACGTTGTAACTGAATCACAGTAATTGAATTTGTTGCGCAAGACGTTCATTTCATGCATTTTCAGAAGATGGAGCTTGTTTCTTATTATGCATATACCATTATTATAAAATTTGATAAGCTGTTATTCACATTTTTTAAATGTTACATATTCATTCGAAAGTTATACTTGAAAAAACCATCAGTCCTCTTAGAAGCCATACTTCCATTTTTGAGAAGATGCTTTCCTATTTTCCTCTTTTAGGATTAACTCTTCGAAAAACATTACCGCCAATATCATTTTTTGTCTCTAAAACTTTAAGGAGATTACAGAATGATGCACATATCCCATTCATAAAACCCTATTCCATCCTATTCTTCATTCAATACACTCAGTGAGATTTATGATTGAATCCAGATGTCCTATTATAGACGGGTACTCTCTAATCAATCCGGTCACACATTTCGCACTTGAAGGAGAAGAGCAGCGATCACGTGACCAAGAATAGGTCAGCTCTCTCATCCTGCCCTGCTTTCTCTAATTCTGCAGCATTGAATTTCGCCAGATTCGAACCCGACCTTATATTCCAGCACGTCCTATCATCTCCTTCTCCAAGGTCCCCCATTATATCCTTTCCTCGTCTGCCCCTGTAACCTAGGAGATGACCAAAACATCTCACTGGCTGAAGAGTCAGTCTTCTCCCTTAGCGGGGGATCCACCAAAATCCTCTTAGTAAAAATTGGACCCTTTTGTCGCCCCGAACATGTCCCGGAAATGCCTTTGTCCTGCCCTTTTGTGTGGAATTCGGCCGAGGCTAAAAGATTTGCATTATGTTCCGTTCTAGTTGTTCTGAATTCAAATCCCGAATGGAGAATTTCGCCTTATATTACGTATGTGGTTGGTTTCCACGTATTGCCCGCATTAGGCTGGATGGATAGCGAAATAGGATATTCGGTTTTAATGGGTTAACGAATTTCCCTTAAGCAGAGTAAAAGAAACCAAAATGTTGACATAAAAAAATCATGTTTTTTTCCTCGATGGAATTTAGTATTAATCTCGAAGTTATTTGTGTTTTCTCGAAATTTGTCAACGAGTGAATGCGAATCGAATCAATGACTTTATAGAATTTCGTACATCTATTCATATACAAATTTCGGCCGCAGTTTGATACAGGTCTCTTGAGGCAGCTTGATTACGTAATACGCACTAATTTTAAAATGAAAACGATACACAATGGATATTGGCCGCCACATGTTACAGCCTTTACATTACGTTGAATCTAAATTTAAAGAACATATCTTCACAATTAACGTTTCTATGTCTCTATAAACCCTGCATCTTTTTCTAAAATTTCAATATTAACACTTTAGTAGATATTATTATTGTTAAAAGTGCTTCGACTGCTATGGTTATTTCGCACGTAGGCCCCCACCGGGAGTCGAACGCGTTGCCCACTTGGCTACCCGGGAGACCAACTGTTTAAAGAATACGTTTGGATGAAACTTGCTGAATGAAACATGTGTCACTTCGTAAAGAAAGTAATTTTTTTATAATGCGTACCTTTATAACGTTTATTTTAAAATTTATTTGCAAATTTTGATTTTTTTATGTAATTTTAGGAAATAGAATATTGTGGTATAGGAGAGAATGGACAGAATTTGGCATACTTTTGACTTCTGGAATGTAAATTTTGGTACCAGAGAGTAATTTGATTTAAAGGACCATTTTCTAACATTTAATACATCGAATTCCACGTTCATATGCTTCAGATGCCATGCGTAATTAATATGCACGCCAATAGATGGCAGACGAGCTCCCATATACGTTCTCCACTAACTTGCAGATGGCGCGGCCGTATGCATTTCTCAAAATACAGGTGTATTTTTTTCGGAAAGTATATGAAATTGAAATCATTCTAATAGTTAATCAATATTTTTTTATATTCAGCATGACTGATGTATACCTAAATGCACTCACTGGAATTCATCTGCAGGATAATGTATATACACAGGAATGTATGTTAAATGATGCAGGACAATTACTTTTAATATTTCTCCGAATTCAATGCCTTTCGACTTGAAAACTTCCTTATCCTTCCAAATAATCTCATTCCCTATTTCATAATCCCGATATTTTCATTAGATTAAATTTTCATAAAATATTTACAGTATGGTGGATAAAATATCCCGATAAATATGAAAGAGATATTTTATCCCTGGATCTCTACGAACACAAGATCACGGCTAAAAAATTAAACGGTATAATATCCTGAACCTTATGCATCACGCATGGCAAAATGTATTCCCTGTTGCCTAATTTTACGGCGTTGAAGATAGCTCCCGTCGTGGTATATGCGTTTAATTAATACTCCGCTGGGTAAATTCAGAACTTTGCTGCCATCAACTTCGGCTGGTTGTTTAGTAGTTTCTTCTAGGTCTACGCCGAATTTCCCAATCAACTTCAGTGTAATTTGGAAAGTTTCTCCAAAAACTTAATTATAGCTGCGGGCAATTTCCTATCTGTCACAAGGAATACGGGGTGTAATAAATGTAATTACACGATAGTAAATGCTGTTCAGTTAAATGTAAAATTCTGCTATCAGAGGAATAACATATTGTTGTAGCAACGAGAAAGCACAGTTGTGGAAACGATAAACAGTGATTGTTGGAGAGAGATCGGGGCAGACATTTTTTTTATTGTTACCCCACCTACGGATGGGTAACAATAGATGGCCAACGAGCTCCCATATTTCGTCC
>KZ308158.1:1311056-1321801 GCA_000376725.2 Ladona fulva
AGATATATACGATAATAGATATATTTTAAAACTAAATTAAGTTCTGTCATGCTTGACGGGGGCGTTTACAGGTAATGTAAGATTGAATCCAATACATAGTAAGAAAGTACAATATAAGTCCAAAAATTGAAACATAACAAAGAAATAGAGGGAAAAGGAGAACAGAGATAATAATAAGAATAGTTCTAATTATATAAAATGTCGATATACATAATAATATTAAAAAATTCAAGTAATGAACTTTCAAATAATTATGTGCGACTAGTAACAGACTAATTTCTACTTCTGATCGATTATTCATTCTGATCTAAAAAAAATAAATAAATTGGAAATATCTTAAGCCCGATGTAGGATGAAAACCTGCTATGATAATTCAAGAGATTGTATTGAAATTTGAAGTTTAATCTAGTAAAAGCACCTCTTACACACCCTCTTTTAATTTATTGAAAAATTAAAAAATGAATTCTGTTTGCACAAAAAAGAAACATTCGATCCCAATTCAAACGTGGAGAAAGACAACGTCAAATTCTACGTTTGACTTTGATAACTTCTTCATCTGCTTCAGAACTGCGTTAAAAATCTTTTAATCTCGCAAAAAAAACCCTCTCTCTCGCGCATTCATAACGGAACACCCTTCTCAAGCATTAGGTCTACGGGTAAATCCAGAACCTTAATTAATCTCACCCCCGGCGGGAAACTTCCGGAAAAATTTATTCAGTGTCGCCGAGACAAGCGGGGCGCGTAATAGACCTCTGCGTATCTCTTCGCCTACTCCAGCCTCCCGGTCCAGACCACACCGTCCGTATCCGTAGCCCCTTCCTTAATCATACACCTTTTTCGCATTCCCTTGAGCCAAATCCGGCGATTTCAAGGGACTCTGAGAGATCGGCCTGTCTTCACCACGGTCACCCCTCCCACTTCGGCGTGAGACCCCAAATACCACGACGCCAGGGGGCGAAACTTTAAACTCATTAACTTTAATCAGTTCGTCCCGAAAACTGCCGATAAAAATTATTCTGAATAACTGGAATGTTTCTAAAAAGTGCGAAAGAGGTGATCTGTTGAAGTAATGACAATTATCGGGGAATACCTTTTCAGCCTCATCAAACTTTGGCAGTTCATCTTCAGATTGAAAAATATGAATTAGTTTTAGATAAAAAGGTTTATTCCTATGAAAGAAGAGGAAAATTGACGCACTGATATAGCATTAATAATACTGATGTCTAATAATATAATATTAATATTTTCNTAATATTTCTTTATTAAATCTGGCAGATTTTAGTCAAGTTCAACCATTCTTGCAATAAACCCTTCACAAACACACGCACACAGAGAACCATAGCTTGATCTGACCTGGAATCTAACACGGGACCTCAATGATCCAAGGTTATCACGCTAACCGCTACACCATTACACCATCGACGCCTGCACAGGGTTAAAATGTGTGGTGGAAAGTATTTTTTCACCGTAAAGCAGAATCTAAAACAACAAGGCCGCTTTTAAGTGAATGGAGTTACTTCTTTGGAGGTAGATCTGAATTAGCAACAGCTATATAATCGAGATAACTTTATAAGTGAGACCAATCGCCATGTTCCGCCATTTCGCTCCTATAAGAGAGAGTCATATTCACATCCAAACCTCTTTGCAAGAGAGATTGCCTTGCCTTGCAATTTCTGACAGTTGAAAAACGTCTCAAAGAGGTCAGATTTGCCCTAGTATACAAAGAAAAATTAGTTGATGTGAGTCCATCGCTGAAAGAGCCGCTATGTATTAACTCCAGGTGCTATGGCCTAACGTTGTGGAATGCCATCTATAACAAATCATAAACAATACCTCGTATTTTCGACAGTGAATCGAACCTCAGATGGTCAGATGATCAACTTCGTCGAAACCGGTCATGTTTAGTAAGGAATTGTGGAAAATGCGAAGAACTGTTATCTGATTTGTTTTTTTCTGAGAAGCTGTGTCTTCAGGATGTGTAAAAGAAACATTAAGATATTTTCATCGCTAAATAAAATTAAAATTTGTGCGTTTGAGCGTGGGAAGTTGCAATGTGATATATATTTACATCTACATAAATACCCTGAAAGCCTCCTTTCGGCGTGTGGCCGGGGTTGTATATACATTAAACGTTCGAGTTACATCTTTAGCTTATAGCTGTCGCTTAACTTTCGCGGAAAGAATGAGTCCCTAAAACGACTTGTCATCGCATCTATTTCTCTTACTTTACGCTCATTATTGGATCGGCCGAAGTAGCAGGACATATCACCTCGAGTGATTTTGGCTTGCCAAGGTCTACCTCTCATAATATATTAAAAGGCAAAAATTCCAAACAGTCAGTGCATTAAAGGTTATGGAAATTCTAAGAGGGGGCCAAACTGTTGAATATCCTATCGTCAAAAAGTACCTTGTGGAAGGGATTGAGTAAACCTTCGATGAAAAAACTGCTACAGAATAATATATGGGTGTAGATTCTTTTTATAAAATATTTTGATTACTAGAAAACTCTGTAAAAGAGAAAAGCCGACCTCTATAATTGAGAAAATAGATAAGCTAGGAATCTCTGTAAGAGAAAAAATTGGCGGGCCCCTGTGTTCATGTTCGACTACATTTAATTCTTTTGAAAGCAGAAATGCATTTTTTTAAAACACTAATTTATCAACAAGTAAACTAAAGAAGTATATTTTCATATACTCGATTTGATGAAGGAAAATATCTTAGAACCTAATCTTGACGATTGGAATGTTATTCGATATTCTTAAGGTACGCGATAGAGAAAATATGTTTCTGGTGTACTTTTGTCACAGCGTTGCTCATATCTATGATAATACAAAATCTACAACAACTACAGCATGACTAACGGTAAAGAAAAAACTATGCTACAGTCAATTCAGAAATCTAACGCTCATTTACGTAATCATTTTCCCATGAATTTAGGACGTACGAAGTTATTCGAATTCATATTATAAATTGACGCCGATTCAGCATTTACACTGTGCATTAAACTTCTCATTAGCGATTTAAATTTGCCGCCACACTTATCGGAGTGCTTCATGGGAATGCGAAAGAAGTGAGAGGGACATGAATCATGGATTATCTCATGCGCTGCTGCTTCCTTATGCTGTGCTCCTAATCGCAGAGCCAACACGGAGATATTTGCAACTGTAAATTCTTCTCACACCTTTCTCAAGGGAGTTTTTAACATTGCACGGACATTTTGTTTTGCATTCCCATGAGAAGTCTTTTATGGCCTCTTTACAGGTAAGCGTCGCAGACGGGAAGGGAATCAACTGTCAACTTTTCCTTTTCCATTGAATCCGACTTTCTCAGTAATGAGAACGAATTTCCAGAAAGTTGCATTCCCCGTGTTCCAAAAACATGTTATTGATTCTGCTTCGATAAATCTGGAAAAACATTAACCAAATAATAGCGTCAAATTTCCTTCTAGAAGTCATATATCGTTTGATATTCTTCTTAATACTGAATTTCGCTTTTTACAGTTTCTAAGATACATCGCATTGTTGTAATCTCTACAACATTGCGTCTCCATGACAATATTATAATCCTTATGGTGTGATTTTAATTTTCTCACAATGCCATTGTTGTGATTTCTATATCATCATCGCAATATTAACGTAATTAGTGTAATATCTAGGTTATTCTTTCTCTATGATATTATTGTAATTTATAATGGCAATATTTACGACATTATTGTAGTATCCAAATTATTCTTTCCTTATGATATTCTTGTAACTTATATAGCATTATTGCAATATTTAGATACTCTTTCTCTATGATTTTTGTAACCTCTGTGGCATTATTGTAATGTCCATGATGTTATTGTCATGTCTCGTCTATTATTTCTTCATGGTCTTGTTGTATTCTATAGAGACAATGAATATCGGGCATATCTTATTTACTGTAGGTACCTCATTTTTTAACTTTTTTATATATTTAGCTCTTTCTCATATCCACCCTTTATTAACTTTCTTTTATTCTCTGCTGTAGATACGTTTATTTCTGCACGAAACGATCACTTTTTCAGTCTAATGAACTAATTCTTTTCCCTAGATCTTCCTTGTTTGAATTTACATTTACTTATTTTTACATGTTTACATAAATACAATATAACATATGATTTTTATAATTATAATTACAATATAATATATGTATTTTAGTATCGTTTTATTTAGGCAATGTATTTCGATACGCATTTTTGTATTCATTTGTTTTTTCTTATTCAGAATGTACTTGGGAACAAGATTTTCCCCTTCTGGTATGGCTCAATTCGAATAAAAAGCGAGCCATATTGAAGTCTGCATTTTATATCGGAAATTAATGCTGTTTTTTTTCTCTATGACGAGGGTTGTCATAGAGAAAATAGTTAGTTGCTGTCCTGTGGGCAGTTCAAACAATCAGCGCAGTGGAAACCTACGCAGAAGCAAGCAGTATTGTTGCACAATATTGTTACAAGCGTCTAACAATGAAAAACCTCACAATTCAAGCGACAATTAGAAGCGAAACAACTTCCTGCTAATAACAATAATAGTCTTTAGGGAAATTCTTGAGCAACCTGCGTTAAGTGATCTAAAATGTATGCGATTACACTTCGAGGCATGTTTATAGGCAAGAATATATTTCTAGTATACAACTATGTTTAGGAGAAACACTGATATCAGATTATCACGTAAGAAGTAACAGAATAAGCTGCATCACAGATATAACTCAGCTGTGAATTACAACGTACTTCATACAATGAAAGCTAGCGGCAAGTTTTCAAAGTGCGACATTACGAATAAATATCAGTAAACCAAAGGCGATTCTGTATACAGACAAGATTTACTCCGAATAACAAGGGCGATAAAAATGGGATGAAAACGATAAATGCGAAATCCAAAAGGAAATAAAAACATTCGCAGCCTTTCGAAGGAAATATGAATGTAAGGTCTTCGATGGTGGGACAAGAATTATTTATTATTCACATATCTCGGAAGCTCCCGACCGAGAAATTTTCTTTATTCCTTTTTTTTCTATGGGTTTTGTATGGTTTTCCCTTTTATTTCGGCCATCAGTTTCAACAAAACCATTCCCAGGGGACGTAAACAAAAGAATGCCGATGCCCACGCATAAACAATTCCGTCTCCAAGGCGATTCTCCGTTTGGGGAATGGAGATTTTCAGAAAATCTTTCACCACAGAGGATACGAGATTTATATACATATTCCACAATTCTCTCATCTCCAGATACCGAATGTATCGGTTACTACGGAAATAAAGTAGTAGAAAGAAACCATGGTTACGGTGCTTAGCACCATCACCAAGTCTGTGACAGTATGGATTACCACCATGTAAAGCCAGCAACCACTGACTGTTTAAGCCAATATAATCTGCATTTTAAATCATCGCCAACTCTACCCAGCCAACTTTCGAAAACCCACCTTTTGTCACCCTTCTCCTTCCAATGTTCCAACGTATAAAACTGTCTCACAATGCTCCTTTATATTCAATGTTACATTAACGACCCTTTCATTCAAAATATAACTAATACACTGTTTTCGGATCACCTAACAGAATTTTGATGGAAAAAGTAGGTTGAGTGGAGAGTAATACAAACGTACTGCGATACTGGATGAGAGAGGGAATGAAGGAAATTCTAACTGAAAGAAAGGCCGAGAAAATTGATGGATAAAATACTGAGGGAAGGAGGAATGGCGGAGAGGTAAAAGATTTCATATGATATAAGAGATGAGCTATAAAGAATCGAAGGACATGGTACTGTAGTTTGTAAAAAAAAACTCCAAAAAGCTGTAATTTGCAAGCTATCCAAGAGTCAAAGAGACGGGAAATACGAACAAATTCATAGACCACTTAGCTCATTTCAAACGAAATTAAATGCGAAGCCAAACCTTGCACAAGACATGCAAGAAAGCAACCACAAAACTAACGGAGAAAACTTTAAAATAACAGTTCTAAAGCCGTAAAAAGTGGGTGCCAACGAAAGCCTCTTCCTTCATAGAAACAAGAAACACATAATGGATAATGATCCCTTCTCTTGTTTTCCTATTCCTCCTCAAGGGATAACATACCTTTCTCTAACGTAAAATTACATATTTTGTGCATTAATGCAAAGAAAACAACTTTCAGAATATTCAGGTATGGTATTTTTCTAATATTCTGATAAACAGATGAGCCGTACCAGTTTTTCTTAAAATGCATAGCGTTCTATGAGCAGCAGCACACTCCTGGTCCAAAGCAATGGCAAACTACCTCACTCCTCATCTAGCCTAGTAAGCCTCATTTTTCTCTCCTAGCTCTCCATATGTGATGTTGGAGGGGATGAGGTCCCAACCGGCCTACGTGCTGAATACTTCACAGACAGACGGACCTGCCAAAAGGTAGACCGCTGATGACGAATTTACCAGATTCTCAAAATCTGGGACAAGGATAAATCAAAAGAAGGAACAATTTACCATCAAAATGATCTCCGTTTCACGTAGTTTGTTTGTAATGAAAACATTCTCCCTAATATAAGCGTTCGATCTATTGATTTAGCGAGTTTAAGCGAGAATCTCCATCCATCTCCAGTGTGTGACATTGTATTTCGTAGACAATATCCAGCTAAGCTTCGTAAATTGTTTGTCAGTGGACCCTGATAACATATGAAGGGAAGCCCTGGGTCGATTCACGGCGGAGGCGGGGAATTTCTCGATATTCAACCAGCATCGCGATGAATTAGGGCAGCTTCCAAAAGGGGGAGTAGGGATCGATGTGCCTACCTCGTTCACCCTGTGATTTTGATCACTTTGCTAATTGTTTGGCCCTTAAAGACTTTAAGGACGTGATATAGTTACATGTATGTTTTATAATAAACGCTAAATCGAAATAGTGGCTGATTTTGTTATTACTGTATTTTAGGGAGTAAAGGTAAACAACAGACCATATTATATTGGGTTAAGCACTTAAAGAATAGCTGTTGGTAATGCTTAAGGCACCCTGCTCTTGTTGACATTTACATTAGTACCCTGCGACCCTAAGTATGGCGTATGGCAGGGGGTGCGGAAACACTCTGGTAATGGTAAGTGCTCCCTTACCCGCCGAAGTGGGAGATCCGGTCGTATCAATTAAATATTATATAGTTCCAAAACACGCATTAAGAAACCAAACATACGTTTTATGTGACCAAGTAGAGCCAAACTTCAGTTCCCAACTCCCCCCTCCGGGCAAAAGTTCTACCCCAAACTCAGAGATGGAAGCTGATGTTATAGAGACATTAAAAAAAACAGCCATCCTCAATCCATCTACAGTGTTATATACATTTAAGAAATAACGGGTAACAAACAAAGAATGTTGCGAACGGTTCGTGGTTTACCTTGGTGATTTATTTTTAATGTATATTTAAGTAAATAAGTAAGTACTATAAATAGTTTAGCTACGTTTCTACATTACGTTACGTATGATTTTTATAATTATAATTACAATATAATATATGTATTTTAGTATCGTTTTATTTAGGCAATGTATTTCGATACGCATTTTTGTATTCATTTGTTTTTTCTTATTCAGAATGTACTTGGGAACAAGATTTTCCCCTTCTGGTATGGCTCAATTCGAATAAAAAGCGAGCCATATTGAAGTCTGCATTTTATATCGGAAATTAATGCTGTTTTTTTTCTCTATGACGAGGGTTGTCATAGAGAAAATAGTTAGTTGCTGTCCTGTGGGCAGTTCAAACAATCAGCGCAGTGGAAACCTACGCAGAAGCAAGCAGTATTGTTGCACAATATTGTTACAAGCGTCTAACAATGAAAAACCTCACAATTCAAGCGACAATTAGAAGCGAAACAACTTCCTGCTAATAACAATAATAGTCTTTAGGGAAATTCTTGAGCAACCTGCGTTAAGTGATCTAAAATGTATGCGATTACACTTCGAGGCATGTTTATAGGCAAGAATATATTTCTAGTATACAACTATGTTTAGGAGAAACACTGATATCAGATTATCACGTAAGAAGTAACAGAATAAGCTGCATCACAGATATAACTCAGCTGTGAATTACAACGTACTTCATACAATGAAAGCTAGCGGCAAGTTTTCAAAGTGCGACATTACGAATAAATATCAGTAAACCAAAGGCGATTCTGTATACAGACAAGATTTACTCCGAATAACAAGGGCGATAAAAATGGGATGAAAACGATAAATGCGAAATCCAAAAGGAAATAAAAACATTCGCAGCCTTTCGAAGGAAATATGAATGTAAGGTCTTCGATGGTGGGACANAGTTTCCACTGCAGGAAAACACAGGAAAATAGAGGGTGTCATAAAACTGTGAAACCTACTGATAGTAATAGCTAAATATAAACTACAGAAAATATTTCTATAAACTGAAAAAAGAGGAAAAGGACATTGATTATAACTCCTAAAAATGCATAGATAACGGCATGGAAATTTTTCCACTAAATACTAAGCAGATCAAATATAGGTTAAAAATATACGATAAAAATTTATTTTATAGCTACTGAAAACATTAGCATCACCAAACTGGATCGCTAATTGCATTAGAAAAAATTACAACGGCAACAAACTAGGGTTACACGCATTGGCAAAGCTTTCTCTCGCACTCCTACACGTACGGGTTTTCGTTGACGTTTTCCTTGTTGCTACGGAAGAGCGTTCTCGGAAACTGGATCCCTTTCTAAAAGATTCGGATGGATAAAAGTTATTTATCGATATGCATTCTAAAGATGACAGGATAATGGAACGGATTTTGAGGTGAGAGGAGGTCTATTTCAATTTCTGAAATGTGTGTATGGTAGGGATTTACCAACGTTTTTCCTTAACGTGTCTGAAGTAGAATTTTGTACGAGCAAGAAATAGGAGATAAAATGTCTAAAAATATATACTTCTGTATTTTAACATTGCGGAAAGTCCAATTCATTTCATACCGGTCTAGGAGGAAGAAAATTAGACCTTGACCCGGCGTCAACCATAAGTTATAGAAAGATAGTGTTGCTGAAATGGGGTTTCAATTCAATTTACCGACAGACACTAGCCGACACATGGCTGGTCTACAGACTCTTTCCCGACGGACACTTGACCGCCAGACACTAGAGCGCCAGACACTAGACCGACACATGGCTGGTCTACAGACACTTTCCCGGCGGACACTTGACCGCCAGAAACTAGAAACTAGACCGACATCCATACGAATGTCCTTTTTTGACTGACATGCCTATTATTACGTGGATTTTGAATTGCTCACGAAAGACATTCACTCAATTCCCAATTGCCTCACATTTAATTGACCGACAGCGAGTTGACCGACGGTTGCTTGACAAAATGTATGACTGCAGTGCTTCCCATAGTAGTTATTTTATTGTACAGCAGTAGTAAATCAGAATATTTTAAATCTTGGAATGAAACATTACTGATTAAATCGAACTCATTTTTAACTTATCCCTATGATCTTTATTATGCTGAATTTATTGAAGTATGGTTTGTTTACATATAATTAAACATTATTTCAAATGTAATACTTGTTAATATATTAAAATATACGTGTGGTGTAACTGATACAGAGGTCGATATTTCGCAGCCACGGTTAAGAAATTACATGGATGACCGACCCTCTACAGTGAACGCTAAAATAAGATAGGTTTGAGGTATTGATCCTAACAATACACTCCTTGACTTGACATGCAATGAGGAAGCTATCAAAAGACAATCAAGAACAGAAAATGTTATCAAATAAAATTTGCTGTTTCCTGAAAATCCCAGGGATTGATTTCGTTTTGTTTCCAGGTAGGAATCACTTTGTAGTTTCGTTGAGGGTTCTCCTACGCAATTCGCATGCTGCCTTCCTTCCTGGACCCCATACAGTCCTCTCGTTTCCTATCCCTGTATCCCATTGCATCAAATCGTCAATTCAAGCAACAGGGAGTCCTCTGCGGTTGAAAACTGAGGAAAAAGAAGAAATGCGACCTTCCTCCAGTTTTTTTTTCCAAGGGAAGGGAAATGCTCAAAATGTAAACGGGGAAAACGAATCCTTAGACCTCACCTTTCGAGCGTTTTTCAGGTTAAACAAATGTGATGAAAGCAGGACATCTCCGCGTATTCAGAAACTGCTCAAGTCCTCCCTCGTTTCGAAGTTTTACAATAACCCCAAAATGACCGAGTATAAACTACATTTTGAAACAATTCTTTGATAACGCTGTAAGCTTTCTTATCGAGGCATACAAATCTAAATAAATTGATACATACAGCTACCGTATATACTAGTTCATAGGTCGACCTTAATAATGCCAAATTTCGATGAAAAAAACTAGGGCAGACCAATATACGAGAGAAGTACGAGGGTCGTTCTTAAGTTCCACCCATTTCGAAATAAAAACTTTACAAATAATCTTAAGATTATGCTTATTTATGTGTAACACGTATATTTGCTCGAAAAATTATTATTTTATCTTAAGGCCAATGGATACAGAGCCTGAATATCCGTTTGCAGGCTGTTGGCAATAACATTGCCATGATTGCATACATGTAGATAAAATATTTCTGTTTTCGCCATACCTGCCCGGAAAGTGGGAGACCTGGGTTCGAGTCCCAGGCATGTCGCTATTTTTCGCTGATATTTTTGGGTTTCAATCGCATTTTAATAAATAATATTTACTCATATTCTAATTGAAAATTTGAAGATATGGTATTACCAAGGTTGTTGCCAAAAATGTTAAATTACATCTTTTT